>JANUFT010000019.1:117500-165000 GCA_037127435.1 Epinephelus malabaricus | reverse complement strand
GGACATTTCTATATTGTGATGACATTTCTATATTGTGAGGACATGTCTGCATCCTGAGGACATTTCTATATTGTGAGGACATGTCTGAATCGTGAGGACATGGTTGCATCCTGGACATTTGAATGAAATTTATTTATTTGGATAACCCCTTGAGATACATTTCTGCATTGTGAGGACATGTCTGCATCCTGAGGACATTTCTGCATTGTGAGGACATTTCTACATTGTGAAGACATTTCTACATCATGAGGACATGTCTGCATCCTGAGAATATTTCTGCATTGCGAGGACATGTCTGCACCCTGAGGACATTTCTACATTGTGAGGACATGTCTGCATTGTGAGGACATTTCTACACTGTGAGGACATTTCTGCACTGTGAGGACATTTCTACATTGTGAGAGCATTTCTACACTGTGAGGACTTGTCTGCACCCTGAGGACATTTCTACATTGTGAGGACACTTCTACACTGTGAGGACATTTCTGCATCCTGAGGACATTTCTGCACTGTGAGGACTTGTCTGCACCCTGAGGACATTTCTACATTGTGAGGACACTTCTACACCGTGAGGACATTTCTGCATTGTGAGGACTTGTCTGCACCCTGAGGACATTTCTACACTGTGAGGACATTTCTGCATCCTGAGGACATTTCTGCATTGTGAGGACTTGTCTGCACCCTGAGGACATTTCTGCATTGTGAGGACTTGTTTGCACCCTGAGGACATTTCTACATTGTGAGGACATGTCTAAATTGTGAGGACATGTTTGCATCCTGGACATTTGAATGAAATTTATTTATTTGGATAACCCCTTGAGATGCATCATCTCGTTTTCGAGGGGGACCAAACATATAACAAACATGAACTCAACAATACACAAAAACAGAAACCAATAGACAAAAACAAACAATACAGCAACATACAGCAAAGAAAAACATACCAAAAAACAAACAAAAAAACAGAAGACAAACCACAGATAACATCAAGACAACATTAGGACAATACAACCATAAGAAGGCCACAATGGCCAACACTGAAACAACAGCAAATAATGCATATGGTTAAAACTGATTTCTACATCATGAGGGCATGTCTGCATTGTGAGGACATGTCTGCATCCTGAGGACATTTCTGCATTGTGAGGACATTTCTACATTGTGAAGACATTTCTACATCATGAGGACATTTCTACATTGTGAAGACATTTCTACATCATGAGGACATGTCTGCACCCTGAGGACATTTCTACATTGTGAGGACATGTCTGCATTGTGAGGACATTTCTACACTGTGAGGACATGTCTGCATTGTGAGGACATTTCTGCATTGTGAGGACATTTCTACATTGTGAGAGCATTTCTACACTGTGAGGACTTGTCTGCACCCTGAGGACATTTCTACATTGCGAGGACACTTCTACACTGTGAGGACATTTCTGCATCCTGAGGACATTTCTGCATTGTGAGGACTTGTCTGCACCCTGAGGACATTTCTACACTGTGAGGACACTTCTACACTGTGAGGACATTTCTGCATCCTGAGGACATTTCTGCATTGTGAGGACTTGTTTGCACCCTGAGAACATTTCTACATTGGACATTTCTACATCGTGAGGACATGTCTGCATCCTGAGGACATTTCTACACTGTGAGGACATGGATCATTTGAAGGTCCAGACTCTGTTGGTTAAGGTTCTAGTTCTGGTTTGGGGTCCTCATATGTATAGAAACGTGTGTGTCCAGTGTGTGTGTGTGTGTATAATGTGTATGTGTGTTTGTTACCAGTTCGTTGCGTTCCTCAGACAGCAGAGCGTTTCGATCCTCCAACTTCCTGACAACAGCGCTGAGCTCTGCAATTTTTAACTGAAACCTCCGAGTGTCCCGGTCCTCCTGAGACTGCACACACACACACACACACACACACACACACACAGTTCAGGTTCCTGCAGTAACCGTGTTGCTTCATTTCTGTGCTGCTGATGGACATAAAAACGTGAAGATGTGTGAGGACATAAAGACTGAAGGACAGAAGACAACTACCACTCCCAGGATGCACTTCTTCTCTCACAGCCAATATCACAGCTGTGTCTGACCGTAGAATAAATGACAGCAGTATGGATTCTACCTGTGACAGGATGTGTTGTAGTTTTAACAGTAGTATTTGTACTTCATTAACAAACAGCTGAAGTATCAGAGTATGAACTTTAATCATCCGACAGAGTTCAGTGTTTAAAACATTTAAACTTCAGACAGACGAAGCAGCGGCGCTTTGTTACGGTCCAATCAGAGACACACAGGAAGCAGAGAGGTGGACCGTACAGAGTGACATCATCACACATCGGCGGTGTCTGAACCAAACACATCAGGATTCACCAGCACTGATGCACATCAGCTCTCGACAGAGCGACGTCATCACGTCAGCTCTCTGCATGAAAACATCCTGGTCACTGCAGGCAAGGTGATGTCAAAGTTTGTGATTTCAGTCACAGTTTGTGACATCATCAGACAGAATCCGTTCACTGCACCTGTCGCTGTCCGTTTATCAAATCTCAAATTAAAGATGGAGGATTGTCATTGGTCCAGTGAAAAGGGAGCAGTGGACTGTGGGATACTGAGGACCGGAGGATCCACCTGAGTCCTTACTGAGACTGAGCAGTGATCATGCGTTCGATGATGTCATGATGACTCTGAAGCATAGACATACAAACTAAGATACCATATTGACTGTCAGCCCATTACAGTGGCACGTCAGCAAGGCTGCCATGTTGGAGAGGACAAGACTTCCTGTAAAGAAATGGCAGTAAACAGGAGCTGCAGTTTTTTCTGGATATAAAATTCTGTATTGTTTTTATTTCTCAGCTCAGTGAGTCAGTTTTATATTTCAGGGTTTATGATCTGCAACAGATTTAAAGTTTTATTCAGTCTGTAGTTTCTGCTGGATGCTGAGTGTCAGACTGACATCAGCTGAACTACCTTACATGGTGAATAATAATTCATCATTGTGAGGAATAATGTTATTGTTTTTATTGTCCTGGTTAATGTTTGTGAAGACGTCTGGAAGTAGACGACTTTTAATCTAGCTAACTAATGATGTCTGCTCATTAACTCCATCATTTTAGAACGGACACCACAAGAACACATTCTCAAACAGACGATGGATCATAGAAGTTTGTTCCTACAGGTTAGCAATCAACCAAAGCTAACATAGCTAGCATGCTAATGTTGCAAGCCATTATTTGTTGCAAGCAATTAAACACACACATTATTCAAATCTAAACAAAGAACATGTGTTCTTGTGGTGTCCGTTCTAAAATGATGGAGTTATTCACCATGTAAGGTAGTTCAGCTGACGTCAGTCTGACACTCCTCCACTACAAACTGAATAAAACTTAAATCATAAACCCTGAAATATAAAACCGACTCACTGAGCTGAGAAACTTTTTATCCAACAAAACTGCAGCTCCTGTTTACTGTCATTTCTTTACAGGAAGACTTGCCCTCTCCCACATGGCGGCACAACTGACGTGTGATCCAGCAGCCAATGAGGCGTCTATGTTTTTATATCCATGTTCGGAAGGAGGTGGAGCCTGACGTTCACCATGATGATGACCAGTTAACATGTTGTGGTTAAACTGTGACATGAAGTGAAGTTATTTCATGCAGTACGAGCAGAGGCGGAGCTTACAATGTGAGGAGAAGTGTTAGGGGTGGGGTTAAGGGCTTGGCCTGGGTGGTTAAGTCCCACCCTCTGTGCGTCTCTCAGGGCTGCGATTTGCTGCTCGGCAGCCTGAGTCTGCAGCTGGAGGCGGTGGGCGTGTCCAGCCTGCAGCCCCAGGGCTTTATCCAAAACACTGACAGCTCTGTCCTTCAGCTTTATCTCATCCATCTGCACACAGAACCACAGACACCGACAGACAGACAGACAGACAGACAGACACACACACACACACACACACACACACACACACACAGACACACACAGACACACAGACAGACAGACCAGTTAGAAACAGGAGACAGACAGGTTAGTCAGGACAGGGTTAGTCAGGTTAGCTCAGAGGGGTCAGTCAGACAGGTAAGGGGCGGAGTTAGTCAGACACACAAGTAAGGGGGGGGGCTGAACCCAACGCGATGGAGGACTCGAACAGACCTGAGGGTCTAAAACATCCTCAACTCGGATGGGGAAGACAGAGGGCACCAGCAACCTGATTCACTGGATCAGTTGACAAACACTGAGATAAAAATAGCGTCGAGTAAAGCTCATAATATATATAGTTTTTATATTCAGGGACAAATTTATAATAAAAACTGACGTTACCAAAAAACTGTCTCCATTTCTGTCCTCACTGTCCCCCTCTGTCTCTCTGAACAAAGCACGAGACAAATCACCTCACTGTGTTTTGATTTCAGTCAATTCAGTCGATTCAATCACGATGGAATGCGTCAACAAAGTGATGAGCTCACTGTCAAACTGATGGACTAGTTTATTGTACAGTCAAACTCATCAATGAAACAGAGCACTGCACCGGCGACATCAGTCCGAAACCTCAGTCCAAAACCTCGGTCCAAAACCAGTCTGAAACCTTAGTCTGAAACCTCAGTCCGAAACCTCAGTCTGAAACCTCAGCCTGAAACCTCAGTCAGAAACCTCAGTCTGAAACCACAGTCCGAAACCTCAGTCTGAACCCTCAGTCCGAAACCTCAGTCTGAACCCTCAGCCTGAAATCTCAGCCTGAAACCTCAGTCCGAAACCACAGTCCGAAACCTCAGTCCAAATCCTCATCCTGAAACCTCAGCCTGAAACCTCAGTCCGAAACCTCAGCCTGAAACCTCAGTCCGAAACCTCAGCCTGAAACCTCAGTCTGAAACCTCAGTCTGAAACCTCAGTCCGAAACCTCAGTCTGAAACCTCAGTCCGAACCCTCAGCCTGAAACTTCAGCCTGAAACCTCAGCCTGAAACCTCAGTCTGAAACCTCAGTCCGAAACCTCACTCTGAAACCTCACTCTGCAACCTCAGCCTGAAACCTCAGCCTGAAATCTCAGTCCGAAACTTCAGCCTGAAACCTCAGTCCGAAACCTAAGTCCGAAACCTCAGCCTGAAACCTCAGTCTGAAACCTCAGCCTGAAACCTCAGTCCGAAACCTCAGTCTGAAAACTCAGTCTGAAACCTCAGCCTGAAACCTCAGTCCGAAACCTCAGTCTGAAAACTCAGTCTGAAACCTCAGCCTGAAACCCCAGTCCGAACCCTCAGCCTGAAACTTTAGCCTGAAACCTCAGCCTGAAACCTCAGTCTGAAACCTCAGCCTGAAACCTCAGTCTGAAACCTCAGTCCGAAAGCTCAGTCCGAAACCTCAGCCTGAAACCTCAGTCTGAAACCTCAGTCCGAAACCTCAGTCCGAAACCACAGTCTGAAACCTCAACCTGAAACCTGAGCCTGAAACTTCAGTCTGAATCCTTAGTCTGAAACCTCAGTCTGAAACCTCAGTCTGAAACCACAGTCTGAAACCTTAGTCTGAAACCTCAGTCTGAAACCTCAGTCCGCAACCTCAGCCCGAAACCTCAGTCCGAAACCTCAGTCTGAAACCTCAGCCTGAAACCTCAGTCCGTACCCTCAGCCTGAAACTTCAGCCTGAAACCTCAGTCTGAAACCTCAGCCTCAAATCTCAGCCTGAAACCTCATTCCGAAACCTCAGCCGGAAACCTCAGTCCAAAACCTTAGTCCGAAACCTCAGTCCGAAACCTCAGCCTGAAACCTCAGCCTGAAACCTCAGTCTGAAACCTCAGCCTGAAACCTCAGTCCGAAACCTCACTCTGAAACCTCACTCTGAAACCTCAGTCCGAAACCTCAGTCTGAAACCTTAGCCTGAAACCTCAGTCCGAAACCTAAGCCTGAAACCTCAATCCGAACCCTCAGCTGGAAACTTCAGCCTGAAACCTCAGTCTGAAACCTCAGTCCGAAACCACAGTCTGAAACCTCAGTCTGACACCTCACTCTGAAACCTCACTCACCAACCTCAGCCTGAAACCTCAGCCTGAAATCTCAGTCCGAAACTTCAGCCTGAAACCTCAGTCCGAAACCTCAGTCCGAAACCTCAGCCTGAAACCTGAGTCTGAAACCTCAGCCTGAAACCTCAGTCCGAAACCTCAGTCTGAAACCTCAGCCTGAAACCCCAGTCCGAACCCTCAGCCTGAAACTTTAGCCTGAAACCTCAGTCTGAAACTTCAGCCTGAAACCTCAGTCTGAAACCTTAGCCTGAAACCTCAGCCTGAAACCTCAGTCCGAAACCTCACTCTGAAACCTGAGTCCGAAACCTCAGCCTGAAACCTCAGCCTGAAACCTCAGTCTGAAACCTCAGTACGAAACCTCACTCTGAAACCTCAGTTGGAAACCTCAGTCGGAAACCTCAGCCTAAACCCTCAGTCCGAAACCTCAGCCTGAAACCTCAGCCTGAAACCTCAGTCAGTAACCTCAGCCTGAAACCTCAGCCTGAAACCTCAGTCCGAAACCTTAGTCCGAAACCTCAGTCCGAAACCTCAGCCTGAAACCTCAGCCTGAAACCTCAGTCTGAAACCTCAGTCCGAAACCTCACTCTGAAACCTCACTCTGAAACCTCACTCTGAAACCTCAGTCCGAAACCTCAGTCTGAAACATTAGCCTGAAACCTCAGTCCGAAACCTAAGCCTGAAACCTCAATCCGAACCCTCAGCTGGAAACTTCAGCCTGAAACCTCAGTCTGAAACCTCAGTCCGAAACCACAGTCTGAAACTTCAGTCTGAAACCTCACTCTGAAACCTCACTCAGCAACCTCAGCCTGAAACCTCAGCCTGAAATCTCAGTCCGAGACTTCAGCCTGAAACCTCAGTCCGAAACCTCAGTCCGAAACCTCAGCCTGAAACCTCAGTCTGAAACCTCAGCCTGAAACCTCAGTCCGAAACCTCAGTCTGAAACCTCAGTCTGAAACCTCAGCCTGAAACCCCAGTCCGAACCCTCAGCCTGAAACTTTAGCCTGAAACCTCAGTCTGAAACTTCAGCCTGAAACCTCAGTCTGAAACCTCAGCCTGAAACCCCAGTCCGAACCCTCAGCCTGAAACTTTAGCCTGAAACCTCAGTCTGAAACTTCAGCCTGAAACCTCAGTCTGAAACCTTAGCCTGAAACCTCAGCCTGAAACCTCAGTCCGAAACCTCACTCTGAAACCTGAGTCCGAAACCTCAGCCTGAAACCTCAGCCTGAAACCTCAGTCTGAAACCTCAGTACGAAACCTCACTCTGAAACCTCAGTTGGAAACCTCAGTCGGAAACCTCAGCCTAAACCCTCAGTCCGAAACCTCAGCCTGAAACCTCAGCCTGAAACCTCAGTCAGTAACCTCAGCCTGAAACCTCAGCCTGAAACCTCAGTCCGAAACCTTAGTCCGAAACCTCAGTCCGAAACCTCAGCCTGAAACCTCAGCCTGAAACCTCAGTCTGAAACCTCAGCCTGAAACCTCAGTCCGAAACCTCACTCTGAAACCTCAGTCCGAAACCTCAGTCTGAAACATTAGCCTGAAACCTCAGTCCGAAACCTAAGCCTGAAACCTCAATCCGAACCCTCAGCTGGAAACTTTAGCCTGAAACCTCAGTCTGAAACTTCAGCCTGAAACCTCAGTCTGAAACCTTAGCCTGAAACCTCAGCCTGAAACCTCAGTCCGAAACCTCACTCTGAAACCTCAGTTGGAAACCTCAGTCGGAAACCTCAGCCTAAACCCTCAGTTCGAAACCTCAGCCTGAAACCTCAGCCTGAAACCTCAGTCAGTAACCTCAGCCTGAAACCTCAGCCTGAAACCTCAGTCCGAAACCTTAGTCCGAAACCTCAGTCCGAAACCTCAGCCTGAAACCTCAGCCTGAAACCTCAGTCTGAAACCTCAGCCTGAAACCTCAGTCCGAAACCTCACTCTGAAACCTCACTCTGAAACCTCAGTCCGAAACCTCAGTCTGAAACATTAGCCTGAAACCTCAGTCCTAAACCTAAGCCTGAAACCTCAATCCGAACCCTCAGCTGGAAACTTCAGCCTGAAACCTCAGTCTGAAACCTCAGTCCGAAACCACAGTCTGAAACTTCAGTCTGAAACCTCACTCTGAAACCTCACTCAGCAACCTCAGCCTGAAACCTCAGCCTGAAATCTCAGTCCGAGACTTCAGCCTGAAACCTCAGTCCGAAACCTCAGTCCGAAACCTCAGCCTGAAACCTCAGTCTGAAACCTCAGCCTGAAACCTCAGTCCGAAACCTCAGTCTGAAACCTCAGCCTGAAACCCCAGTCCGAACCCTCAGCCTGAAACTTTAGCCTGAAACCTCAGTCTGAAACTTCAGCCTGAAACCTCAGTCTGAAACCTTAGCCTGAAACCTCAGCCTGAAACCTCAGTCCGAAACCTCACTCTGAAACCTGAGTCCGAAACCTCAGCCTGAAACCTCAGCCTGAAACCTCAGTCTGAAACCTCAGTCCGAAACCTCACTCTGAAACCTCAGTTGGAAACCTCAGTCGGAAACCTCAGCCTAAACCCTCAGTCTGAAACCTCAGCCTGAAACCTCAGCCTGAAACCTCAGTCAGTAACCTCAGCCTGAAACCTCAGCCTGAAACCTCAGTCCGAAACCTTAGTCCGAAACCTCAGTCCGAAACCTCAGCCTGAAACCTCAGTCCGAACCCTCAGCCTGAAACTTCAGCCTGAAACCTCAGTCTGAAACCTCAGTCCGAAACCTCAGTCTGAAACCTCAGCCTGAAACCTCAGTCCGAAACCACAGTCTGAAACCTCAGTCTGAAACCTCACTCTGAAACCTCACTCTGAAACCTCAATCCGAACCCTCAGCCTGAAACCTCAGTCTGAAACCTCAGTCTGAAACCTCAGTCTGAAACCTCAGCCTGAAATCTCAGCCTGAAACCTCAGTCCGAAACCACAGTCCGAAACCTCAGTCTGAAACCGCACTCTGAAATCTCAGCCTGAAACCTCAGCCTGAAATCTCAGTCCAAAACCTGAGCCTGAAACCTCAGTCCGAAACCTTAGTCCGAAACCTCAGTCCGAAACCTCAGTCTGAAACCTCAGTCCGAAACCTCAGCCTGAAACCTCAGTCCGAACCCTCAGCCTGAAACTTCAGCCTGAAACCTCAGTCTGAAACCTCAGTCCGAAACCACAGTCTGAAACCTCAGTCCGAAACCTCAGCCTGAAACCTCAGCCTGAAACCTCAGTCTGAAACCTCACTCTGAAACCTCAGCCTGAAACCTCAGTCCGAAACCTCAGTCTGAAACCTCAGCCTGAAACCTCAGTCCGAAACCTCAGTCTGAAACCTCAGTCCGAACCCTCAGTCCGAACCCTCAGCCTGAAACCTCAGCCTGAAATCTCAGCCTGAAACCTCAGTCCGAAACCACAGTCTGAAACCTCACTCTGAAACCTCACTCTGCAATCTCGGCCTGAAACCTCAGCCTGAAATCTCAGTCCGAAACCTCAGCCTGAAACCTCAGTCAGAACCCTCAGCCTGAAACTTCAGCCTGAAACCTCAGTCTGAAACCTCAGTCCGAAACCACAGTCTGAAACCTCAACCTGAAACCTCAGTCCGAAACCACAGTCTGAAACCTCAACCTGAAACCTCAGCCTGAAACCTCAGTCTGAAACCTCAGCCTGAAACCTCAGTCTGAAACCACAGTCTGAAACCTCAGTCTGAAACCTCACTGTGAAACCTCACTCTGAAACCTCAATCCGAACCCTCAGCCTGAAACCTCAGTCTGAAACCTCAGTCCGAAAGCTCACTCTGAAACCTCAGCCTGAAACCTCAGTCCGAAACCTCAGTCCGAAAACTCAGCCTGAAACCTCAGTCCGAACCCTCAGCCTGAAACTTCAGCCTGAAACCTCAGTCTGAAACCTCAGCCTGAAATCTCAGCCTGAAACCTCAGTCTGAAACCTCACTCTGAAACCTCAGCCTGAAACCTCAGCCCGAAACCTCAGTCTGAAACCTCAGTCCGAAACCTCAGCCTGAAATCTCAGCCTGAAATCTCAGCCTGAAACCTCAGTCCGAAACCACAGTCTGAAACCGCACTCTGAAATCTCAGCCTGAAACCTCAGCCTGAAATCTCAGTCCAAAACCTGAGCCTGAAACCTCAGTCCGAAACCTTAGTCCGAAACCTCAGTCCGAAACCTCAGTCCGAATCCTCAGTCTGAAACCTCAGCCTGAAACCTCAGTCCGAAACCTCAGTCTGAAACCTCAGTCTGAAACCTCACTCTGCAACCTCGGCCTGAAACCTCAGCCTGAAATCTCAGTCCGAAACTTCAGCCTGAAACCTCAGTCTGAAACCTCAGCCTGAAACCTCAGTCCGAAACCTTAGTCCGAAACCCCAGTCCGAAACCTCAGCCTGAAACCTCAGTCCGAATCCTCAGCCTGAAACCTCAGCCTGAAACCTCAGTCCGAAACCTCAGTCCAAAACCTCAGTCTGAAACCTCAGTCAGAAACCTCAGCCTGAAACCTCAGTCAGAACCCTCAGCCTGAAACTTCAGCCTGAAACCTCAGTCTGAAACCTCAGTCCGAAACCACAGTCTGAAACCTCAACCTGAAACCTCAGTCCGAAACCACAGTCTGAAACCTCAACCTGAAACCTCAGCCTGAAACCTCAGTCTGAAACCTCAGCCTGAAACCTCAGTCTGAAACCACAGTCTGAAACCTCAGTCTGAAACCTCACTGTGAAACCTCACTCTGAAACCTCAATCCGAACCCTCAGCCTGAAACCTCAGTCTGAAACCTCAGTCCGAAAGCTCAGTCTGAAACCTCAGCCTGAAACCTCAGTCCGAAACCTCAGTCCGAAAACTCAGCCTGAAACCTCAGTCCGAACCCTCAGCCTGAAACTTCAGCCTGAAACCTCAGTCTGAAACCTCAGCCTGAAATCTCAGCCTGAAACCTCACTCTGAAACCTCACTCTGAAACCTCAGCCTGAAACCTCAGCCCGAAACCTCAGTCTGAAACCTCAGTCCGAAACCTCAGCCTGAAACCTCAGCCTGAAATCTCAGCCTGAAACCTCAGTCCGAAACCACAGTCTGAAACCGCACTCTGAAATCTCAGCCTGAAACCTCAGCCTGAAATCTCAGTCCAAAACCTGAGCCTGAAACCTCAGTCCGAAACCTCAGCCTGAAACCTCAGTCCGAATCCTCAGTCTGAAACCTCAGCCTGAAACCTCAGTCCGAAACCTCAGTCCGAAACCTCAGTCTGAAACCTCAGTCCGAAACCTCAGCCTGAAACCTCAGTCCGAACCCTCAGCCTGAAACTTCAGCCTGAAACCTCAGTCTGAAACCTCAGTCCGAAACCACAGTCTGAAACCTCAGTCCGAAACCACAGTCTGAAACCTCAACCTGAAACCTCAGCCTGAAACCCCAGTCCGAACCCTCAGCCTGAAACTTTAGCCTGAAACCTCAGTCTGAAACCTCAGCCTGAAACCTTAGTCCGAAACCTCAGTCCGAAACCTCAGCCTGAAACCTCAGCCAGAAACCTCAGTCCGAAACCTCAGTCTGAAACCTCAGTCTGAAACCTCAGTCCGAACCCTCACTCTGAAACCTCAGCCCGAAACCTCAGTCTGAAACAACAGTCCGAAACCTCAGCCTGAAACCTCAGTCCAAACCCTCATCCTGAAACCTCAGCGTGAAACCTCAGTCCGAAACCTCAGTCCAAAACCTCAGTCTGAAACCTCAGCCCGAAACCTCAGTCCGAAACCTCAGCCTGAAACCTCAGTCCGAAACCTCAGCCAGAAACTTCAGCCTGAAACCTCAGTCTGAAACCACAGTCCGAAACCTCAGTCTGAAACCTCACTCTGAAACCTCAGCCTGAAACCTCAGCCTGAAATCTCAGTCCGAAACCTCAGCATGAAACCTCAGTCCGAAACCTTCGTCCGAAACCTCAGTCCGAAACCTCAGCCTGAATCCTCAGCCTGAAACCTCAGTCTGAAACCTCAGTCCGAAACCTCAGTCTGAAACCTCAGCCCGAAACCTCAGTCCGAAACCTCAGCCTGAAACCTCAATCCGAACCCTCAGCTGGAAACTTCAGCCTGAAACCTCAGTCTGAAACCTCAGTCCGAAACCACAGTCTGAAACCTCAACCTGAAACCTCAGCCTGAAACCTCAGTCTGAATCCTTAGTCTGAAACCTCAGTCTGAAACCTCAGTCCGAAACCACAGTCTGAAACCTTAGTCTGAAACCTCACTCTGAAACCTCAGTCCGCAACCTCAGCCCGAAACCTCAGTCCGAAACCTCAGTCTGAAACCTCAGCCTGAAACCTCAGTCCGAAACCTCAGCCCGAAACCTCAGTCTGAAACCTCAGTCTGAAACCTCAGCCTGAAACCTCAGTCCGAAACCTCAGTCCGAAACCTCAGTCTGAAACCTCAGTCCGAAACCTCAGCCTGAAACCTCAATCTGAACCCTCAGCTGGAAACTTCAGCCTGAAACCTCAGTCTGAAACCTCAGTCCGAAACCACAGTCTGAAACCTCAACCTGAAACCTCAGCCTGAAACCTCAGTCTGAATACTTAGTCTGAAACCTCAGTCTGAAACCTCAGTCCGAAACCACAGTCTGAAACCTTAGTCTGAAACCTCAGTCTGAAACCTCAGCCTGAAATCTCAGCCTGAAACCTCAGTCCGGAACCTCAGCCCGAAACCTCAGCCTGAAACCTCAGTCCGAAACCTCAGTCTGAAACCTCAGTCCGCAACCTCAGTCCGCAACCTCAGTCTGAAACCTCAGTCCGCAACCTCAGCCTGAAACCTCAGCCCGAAACCTCAGTCAGAAACCTCAGTCCGAAACCTCACTCTGAAACCTCAGCCTGAAACCTCAGCCTGAAATCTCAGTCCGAAACTTCAGCCTGAAACCTCAGTCCGAAACCTCAGTCCGAAACCTCAGCCTGAAACCTCAGTCCGAAACCTTAGTCCGAAATCTCAGTCCGAAACCTCAGCCTGAAACCTCAGTCCGAATCCTCAGCCTGAAACCTCAGCCTGAAACCTCAGCCTGAAACCTCAGTCCGAAACCTTAGTCCGAAACCTCAGTCCGAAACCTCAGCCTGAAACCTCAGTCCGAACCCTCAGCCTGAAACTTCAGCCTGAAACCTCAGCCTGAAACCTCAGTCCGAACCCTCAGCCTGAAACTTCAGCCTGAAACCTCAGTCTGAAACCTCAGCCTGAAATCTCAGCCTGAAACCTCAGTCCGAAACCTCAGCCTGAAACCTCAGTCCGAAACCTTAGTCCGAAACCTCAGTCCGAAACCTCAGCCTGAAACCTCAGCCTGAAACCTCAGTCCGAAACCTCAGCCTGAAACCTCAGTCCGAAACCTCACTCTGAAACCTCAGCCTGAAACCTCAGTCCGAAACCTCAGCCTGAAACCTTAGCCTGAAACCTCAGTCCGAAACCTCAGTCTGAAACCTCAGTCCGAAACCTCAGTCTGAAACCTCAGCGTGAAACCTCAGCCTGAAACCTCAGTCCGAAACCTCAGCCTGAAACCTCAGTCCGAAACCTTAGCCTGAAACCTCAGTCCGAAACCTCAGTCTGAAACCTCAGTCCGAACCCTCAGCCTGAAACTTCAGCCTGAAACCTCAGCCTGAAACCTCAGCCTGAAATCTCAGCCTGAAACCTCAGTCTGAAACCACAGTCTGAAACCTCACTCTGAAACCTCACTCTGCAACCTCAGCCTGAAACCTCAGCCTGAAATCTCAGTCCGAAACTTCAGCCTGAAACCTCAGTCCGAAACCTTAGTCCGAAAACTCAGTCCGAAACCTCAGCCTGAAACCTCAGCCTGAAACCTCAGTCCGAAACCTCAGCCTGAAACTTTAGCCTGAAACCTCAGTCTGAAACTTCAGCCTGAAATCTCAGTCCGAAACCTCACTCTGAAACCTCAGTCCGAAACCTCAGCCTGAAACCTCAGTCTGAAACCTCAGTCCGAAACCTCACTCTGAAACCTCAGTCCGAAACTTCAGTCGGAAACCTCAGCCTAAAACCTCAGTCCGAAACCTCAGCCTGAAACCTCAGTCCGAAACCCCAGTCCGAACCCTCAGCCTGAAACTTTAGCCTGAAACCTCAGTCTGAAACTTCAGCCTGAAATCTCAGTCTGAAACCTCAGCCTGAAACCTCAGTCTGAAACCTCAGTCCGAAACCTCAGCCTGAAACCTCAGCCTGAAACCTCAGTCTGAAACCTCAGCCTGAAACCTCAGTCCGAAACCTCACTCTGAAACCTCAGTCCGAAACCTCAGCCTGAAACCTCATTCTGAAACCTCAGTCCGAAACCTCGCTCTGAAACCTCAGTCGGAAACTTCAGTCGGAAACCTCAGCCTAAAACCTCAGTCCGAAACCTCAGCCTGAAACCTCAGTCCAAAACCTCAGCCTGAAACCTCAGTCCGCAACCTCAGCCTGAAACCTCAGCCCGAAACCTCAGTCTGAAACCTCAGTCCGAAACCTCACTCTGAAACCTCAGCCTGAAACCTCAGTCCGAAATCTCAGCCTGAAATCTCAGCCTGAAACCACAGTCTGAAACCTCACTCTGAAACCTCACTCTGAAACCTCAGCCTGAAACCTCAGTCCAAAACCTCAGCCTGAAATCTCAGCCTGAAACCTCAGTCCGAAACCACAGTCTGAAACCTCACTCTGAAACCTCACTCTGAAACCTCAGCCTGAAATCTCAGTCCGAAACCTCAGTCTGAAACCTCAGTCCGAACCCTCAGCCTGAAACTTCAGCCTGAAACCTCAGCCTGAAACCTCAGTCCGAAACCTCAGCCTGAAACCTCAGTCTGCAACCTCAGCCTGAAACCTCAGCCTGAAATCTCAGTCCGAAACCTCAGCCTGAAACCTCAGTCGAACCCTCAGCCTGAAACCTCAGTCTGAAACCTCAGTCTGAAACCTCAGTCCGAACCCTCAGCCTGAAACCTCAGTCCGAACCCTCAGCCTGAAACCTCACTCTGAAACCTCAGCCTGAAACCTCAGTCCGAAACCTCAGCCTGAAACCTTAGCCTGAAACCTCAGTCCGAAACCTCAGTCTGAAACCTCAGTCCGAAACCTCAGTCTGAAACCTCAGCGTGAAACCTCAGCCTGAAACCTCAGTCCGAAACCTCAGCCTGAAACCTCAGTCCGAAACCTTAGCCTGAAACCTCAGTCCGAAACCTCAGTCTGAAACCTCAGTCCGAACCCTCAGCCTGAAACTTCAGCCTGAAACCTCAGCCTGAAACCTCAGCCTGAAATCTCAGCCTGAAACCTCAGTCTGAAACCACAGTCTGAAACCTCACTCTGAAACCTCACTCTGCAACCTCAGCCTGAAACCTCAGCCTGAAATCTCAGTGCGAAACTTCAGCCTGAAACCTCAGTCCGAAACCTTAGTCCGAAACCTCAGTCCGAAACCTCAGCCTGAAACCTCAGCCTGAAACCTCAGTCCGAAACCTCAGCCTGAAACTTTAGCCTGAAACCTCAGTCTGAAACTTCAGCCTGAAATCTCAGTCCGAAACCTCACTCTGAAACCTCAGTCCGAAACCTCAGCCTGAAACCTCAGTCTGAAACCTCAGTCTGAAACCTCAGTCCGAAACCTCACTCTGAAACCTCAGTCCGAAACTTCAGTCGGAAACCTCAGCCTAAAACCTCAGTCCGAAACCTCAGCCTGAAACCTCAGTCCGAAACCCCAGTCCGAACCCTCAGCCTGAAACTTTAGCCTGAAACCTCAGTCTGAAACTTCAGCCTGAAATCTCAGTCTGAAACCTCAGCCTGAAACCTCAGTCTGAAACCTCAGTCCGAAACCTCAGCCTGAAACCTCAGCCTGAAACCTCAGTCTGAAACCTCAGCCTGAAACCTCAGTCCGAAACCTCACTCTGAAACCTCAGTCCGAAACCTCAGCCTGAAACCTCATTCTGAAACCTCAGTCCGAAACCTCGCTCTGAAACCTCAGTCGGAAACTTCAGTCGGAAACCTCAGCCTAAAACCTCAGTCCGAAACCTCAGCCTGAAACCTCAGTCCAAAACCTCAGCCTGAAACCTCAGTCCGCAACCTCAGCCTGAAACCTCAGTCCGAAACCTCGCTCTGAAACCTCAGTCGGAAACTTCAGTCGGAAACCTCAGCCTAAAACCTCAGTCCGAAACCTCAGCCTGAAACCTCAGTCCAAAACCTCAGCCTGAAACCTCAGTCCGCAACCTCAGCCTGAAACCTCAGCCCGAAACCTCAGTCTGAAACCTCAGTCCGAAACCTCACTCTGAAACCTCAGCCTGAAACCTCAGTCCGAAATCTCAGCCTGAAATCTCAGCCTGAAACCACAGTCTGAAACCTCACTCTGAAACCTCACTCTGAAACCTCAGCCTGAAACCTCAGTCCAAAACCTCAGCCTGAAATCTCAGCCTGAAACCTCAGTCCGAAACCACAGTCTGAAACCTCACTCTGAAACCTCACTCTGAAACCTCAGCCTGAAATCTCAGTCCGAAACCTCAGTCTGAAACCTCAGTCCGAACCTTCAGCCTGAAACTTCAGCCTGAAACCTCAGCCTGAAACCTCAGTCCGAAACCTCAGCCTGAAACCTCAGTCTGCAACCTCAGCCTGAAACCTCAGCCTGAAATCTCAGTCCGAAACCTCAGCCTGAAACCTCAGTCGAACCCTCAGCCTGAAACCTCAGTCTGAAACCTCAGTCTGAAACCTCAGTCCGAACCCTCAGCCTGAAACCTCAGTCCGAACCCTCAGCCTGAAACCTCAGTCTGAAACCTCAGTCTGAAAAAAAGTGTCTCTTTAAATTAAATTATTGAACCACAAATTGCATTTTACTGTTGTTACTGATAAACATGTTACTACAAAACTCAGAAAACAGGAAGTGAGCTTCAGTGTGTGAACACAGTGTGTAGATACAGTGTGTACAGTGTGTAGTACCCATCAGTGTGTGACTCTTGGTTGTGTGGTACCACTCTGTGTCTGTCTCAGTCTGTGTTCTTGTCTCTGTAATAATGGAGTCATTATTGGGTGTGTGTCCTCACTGAGTGCAGAGTTGTGTGTGAACCCTGTCGTCTGTTCTGACTTCAGCTGACTGAAACTGTATTAACTCGAGTGATGTTTAAAAGTTCGTTATTTCTGACCTGAAGCTGTAGGTTGTTTTGTGAGATACTCTGAAGCTTCATTCAGTCAGGAGGAACATTCCAAGAATTCAACCATCGTTACCATGGCAAAATGAAAGGATATTATGGTCTGTATTAGACATGATGACCATGGAGCCGGGGTGGGGGTACCAGGGCATTGTCATGTGAGTGTGTAAACAGTGGGGTGTGTGACAGTGACTCGTACCAGTCGGCGGATCTCCCTCTCACAGTCTCTCTTGGTCTTGTTCAGCTCCTCCTGGTGTTGGTGATGAGCTGATCGCAGTTCGGCTGCTCGGGCCTGGCAGGCCTGTTGAGCTGATGTCAGAGCCTCCTCTGCACTCCTCTTTGCTCCTCGCAGCTCCTGAACCTCCTGCTGGAGGCGACACCGCTCCGCCTCCCAGCTCCTCCTTGCTTCCTCCACCTCCGCTAGCAGGGCACTCCTCACCTGAGGAACAAGAGTATAAAGAATCTGAACATTATTTCACTCCTGAGGAGTTAAATTATCCCACACACCTGGAGACAAGAGGGGGAGTTAAATTATCCCACACACCTGGAGACAAGAGGAGGACTGGACATGTGAGAAAACTGGAGACATGAACAAACTGGAAACTCATTTGTTCATCAGACAAAGGACAGCCATTTGGCACTCAAACTCCCATGATGCTTCATGTCACACCTCAGTGTGACTTCCTGCCCATGGACCCAGCTTCAAACGCGATTGGGCACTAATGTGACATGTGACCTGTGATGTCACTAAGCCCACTAATAGAGAAGCTTCTGCTCTCCATCTGGCTCCTCCTCCTCGGAGGACCTGCTCCACCTTTCCTCCACCTTCGCACCTGTCTCCTGCAGCATCAACAGAAAAGACTCTTACCTGAACGTGGTCTCCGCACAGCAGACAACCTCTGTCTCACACACACACACACACACACACACGCACACACACACACACACACACACACACACACACACACACACACAAGTCTATGTTGCTACTCGTTAGGATGTGTGTGTTTTGTTTTGCTCGTTGTCTTTGTGAATCAAACACCATCTTTTTAATGTTGGGTAACTCTGAATCAGCAATTGCTTCATCAAGAACTTGAACATCGTCCTGTCTTCACCATTAATAAGGTCATTTTGGTGACAGTTATTTATGAAATTATCAATCAAAGTTCCAAATTGATAGTTTAGTGTATTTTATGAGACTGGTTTCATTAACTGGCTGACAGTTTGGAGTCCCAACAGGAGTCAGTCCAGCAGTGATTCCAGAACATTTACAGAGTAGTAAATTCAGGATCGAGCACCTGTCCTGGATCATATAAACCAGAACTCCTCCTGAGCTCATCATGAACACATCATTATGACGTGTACACAACAAGCACAAATCAAGATTTCCTCATCTTTCCCCCCTGAAAGGTGTTTTTTGAGTATTTTGTAGCTTGCAAATGTTCCACCTTCACAGCTGTGCTAATAGTCATGCTAACAGTTGTGCTAATAGTTGTGCTAACAGTTGTGCTAATAGTCATGCTAATACTTGTGCTAACTAACAGAGAAAGGAAGCTACAAACAGCTAATTTATTTTGTGGTAAAGTAAAACTGAGAGCTGGAGTTTTTATTTAAACCAAAGTCTGAAAATGGACTGATGGATATGAAGACAGACAGACAGACAGACAGACAGATGTGCTGACAGAGAGAAACACACAGACAGACAGAAACACACAGACAGATATACAGACACAGACAGACGTGCAGACAGATGTGCAGATAGACTGACAGACAGACAGATGTGCTGACAGAGAGAAACACACAGACAGACAGAAACACACAGACAGATATACAGACACAGACAGACGTGCAGACAGATGTGCAGATAGACTGACAGACAGACAGATGTGGATCAGATGCGTCACCTTGTCTGTGGATCCGTCTCTCAGTGTTAGCACCAGCCCGTTCAGACGTTGAATCTCTCCATCTTTGATCTTGATGACTCTCATTAGCTCCATCTCATGTTGCCGTAGTAATGTCTCCCTGGTAACAGCCAGTTCCTTCTGCTTCTCCTCATGGAGTTTGGTCTTTAGCTCTGTCACGGCAACTGTTGCCCGGTGATGCTCCGCCTTCAGCTCCTGACTCTTCTCCCTCTCCAGACGGCTGACCTGAGGGTCAACATTTGCATGAGAACTACAACACTAGCAGCAGTAAGGGTAATGGTGACCACAACAGTACTCTGGGTTCTGTAGTCCTTACCTTGTTCTTTTCATGTTGTAGTTCTATCTGGATGTCTGTCAGTTTGGCTCTCAGCTCCTCATTGGCTGCTTGAAGAGTTGCCATGGCATCAGGTCGCTCCCCCCTTCCCACGCACCCCTGCTCCTCTCTTTGACATCACCACCACCTGAAGGCTCTGCCCCCCCAATGAGCTGTCTGTCAATCTGAAGTTTGACTACATCTGGACCTGTCAGCACACAAATACACAACCATGAGCACACACCTCAGTCATTGTGACATCACATACCACAACAATCTGATCTGTGGTTAGAGTTCAGTCACCTTAAATCGTCTGATCCTTGGTTAGAGTTCGGTTACCTTAAATCGTCTGATCTGTGGTTAGAGTTTGGTTACCTTAAATCATCTGATCCCTGGTTAGAGTTCAGTTACCTTAAATCATCTAACCATAGATTGGATGATTTAAGGTGACCAAACTCTAACCACAGATCAGACGATTTAAAGTGACAGAACTCTAACCACAGATCAGAGTTTGGTCACCTTAAATAGTCTAATCCTTGGTTAGAGTTCGGTTACTCTAAATAGTCTAATCTGTGGTAAGAGTTTGGTTACCTTAAATCATCCAATCTGTGGTTAGAGTTCAGTTACCCTAAATCATCAATCAATCAATCAACCAACCAACCAACCAACCAATCAATCAATCAATCAATTAGTCAATTTTATTTACAAAGCCCAATATCACAAATCACAATTTGCCTCACAGGGCTTTACATCATATGACATCCCTCTGTCCTTATGACCCTCACAGCTGATCAGGAAAAACTCCCCAAAAAAACCTTTAACGGGGAAAAATTTAAAAAAACAAAAACATCTGATCCATGGTTAGAGTTCAGTCACCTTAAATTGTTTTGGTCAGAATTAACAGAGACAAATATCAACTGTTTTCTATGTGTGACATCTGTGTGTCTTAAGATATCTAATGAAAGTTTAGGTCACATTAAATCTTAAAATGTGTTTCATGTCTGTGTTCTAATTTTTTTTGAAGGAGAAGTCCGGTATTTTACACTTTGATCCCCATTTCTGGGTTGTTTATGATGAAATAGAGTGGCTAGACCAAAATAGTGATGATTGCTAATTTTCAGAGAGTTTGTCTTTCCCCTGCCTGGCATAACACTGCTACCTATGGCCATGAGTGAACCTGTCCTAAAACCACCCTAAACATTCATTTTCAAAGCCATTTGAAGTTCATTTGTAGTCCAGACCTCGGACAAATCGGGAGGTCTCCTGGAAAAACTGTTTTCCCTCTCAGCTGTTGTGATGACAGAGGACGGTTTATTTCGCATTCATCAGACTAAGATGGCTGCAAGCGGCAGTGCAGCATCCTGCTCAGGGCTCAGTGTGTATCAGCTGTACAGCTTCAGACAAAACATTCCTACAAAACATCAGAAGTGAACTGAACACACAACTTCACAACCTGAAAGACATCCACACTGCTGCCTGTAGGAAACAACATTAACAATTCCTGTTAGATGCTTCTCATGCTGGACATCTAGTGTTTACACGTCTGTCCTCTGAAAGGCGCTACACACCATAAAAACCTGCACAACCAGATGAAGAAACACCTGAGACACCTGAGTCTACCTGAGAGCTGTTGAATGAACATCTCTTGCACATCTGTCCATCCTGGAAGAGGGATCCCTCCTCAGTTGCTCTTCCTGAGCTTTCTACCATTTTCCCCCGTTAAAGGGTTTTTTGGGGAGTTTTTCCTGATCAGCTGTGAGGGTCATAAGGACAGAGGGATGTCATATGCTGTAAAGCCCTGTGAGGCAAATTGTGATTTGTGATATTGGGCTTTATAAATAAAATTGATTGATTGATTGATCAATAACTACAATGTGTGACTGATTCAGTACCACCCCCCCCCCCCCCCCCCACACACACACACACACACGCACACACATTATTTTATTATTATTGTGCCTATTATTTTCTTGTCGTGTCTTGTTTTTACTTAGTTACTTTTTAAATTTTTATGTATTTGTTGACGTGTTTTGTGCTCCATGACGGATAAGGTTGTTGTTGTTACTTCAGTATATTGAACCCACGTTGTCTGCAGACCGCCTCTCAATTCAGTTTTAATAAACCAGAACCATATTTCATGTCTGAGTTGTTACTTCCTGTTGATGGGCAGATCTGAGGTCAGCTTCACTTCAGGACAAACACATAGCTTTATAACAGTACTGTAACAGAAAATACTACAAGAACAACAACACTACAAGTACAAGAACAACAACACTATGAGTACAACACCATAGCTACAGCAACACTATGAGTACAACAACAATACTATGTGTCAAACAACAACACTAAGAGTACAACAACAATATGAGTAAAACAACAACAACAACAACAACAACAACACTATGAGTAAAACAACAACAACAACAACACTATGAGTACAAGGACACTATGGTTGAAACAACAACAACAACAACACTATGAGTACAACAAAAACACCACTATGAGTACAACAACACTATGAGTAAAACAACACTATGAGTACAACAACACTATGAGAGAAAAAACAACAACACTATGAGTACAATGACACTATGAGTGAAACAACAACACTATGAGTACAACAAAAACACCACTATGAGTACAACAACACTATGAGTAAAACAACAACAACAACAACAACAACACTATGAGTACAATGAAACTAAGAGTGAAACAACAACACTATGAGTACAATGACACTATGAGTGAAACAACAACAACAACACTATGAGTACAGTGACACTATGAGTGAAACAACAACACTATGAGTACAACAAAAACACCACTATGAGTGAAACAACAACAACAACATCAACAACAACAACAACAACACTATGAGTACAAGAAAAACACCACTATGAGTACAACAACAACAACAGCAACACTAAGAGGACAACAACAACAAGAACACTATGAGTACTACAACACTATGAGGACAACAACAACACCACTACGAGGACAACAACAATAACACCATGAGGCACCTCAACACATTAACACTGCTCCTGACACTGTCAATACTACTAATTGTAGTGTTGCGTTCTACTCATAGTGTTGTTGTTGTTGTTGTACTCATAGTGTTGTTGTTGTCCTTATAGTGTTGTTGTACTCACACTATGAGTACAACAACAACACTGAGTGCAACAAAAAAAACACAATGCGTACAACAACACTATGAGTAAAACAACAACACTATGAATACAACAACAACACCACTATGAGGACAACAACGCCACCACTATGAGCACAACACCACCACCACTATGAGTACAACAATACCACCACTATGAGTATAACACCACCACCATCACTAATGAGTACAACGCCACCACTATGAGTACAACAACACCACCACTATGAGTACAACAACCCCACCACTATGAGCACAACAACACCACCACTATGAGTACAACAATGCCACCACTATGAGTACAGCAACACCACCAATAATGAGTACAACAACGCCACCACTATGAGTACAACAATACCACCACTATGAGTACAACAACGCCACCACTATGAGTACAACACCACCACCACGATGAGTACAACAACACCACCACTATGAGTACAACAACGCCACCACTATGAGTACAGCAACACCACCACTAATGAGTACAACAACGCCACCACTATCAGTACAACACCATCACCACTATGAGTACAATAACAACAACACTATGAGTACAACAACAACAACAACAACAACAACAGCAACACTAAGAGGACAACAACAACAGCAACACTAAGAGGACAACAACAACAACAACACTATGAGTACTACAACAACAACAACAACAACACTATGAGTACAACAAAAACACCACTATGAGTGAAACAACAACAACAACACTATGAGAACAACAACACTATGAGTGAAACAACAAGAACAACAACACTATGAGTACAACAAAAACACCACTATGAGTGAAACAACAACAACACTATGAGTACAATGACACTATGAGTGAAACAACACTATGAGTACAACAAAAACACCACTATGAGTGAAACAACAACATCAACAACATACACAACACTATGAGTAAAACAACAACACTATGAGTGAAACAACAACACTATGAGTACAACAAAAACACCACTATGAGTACAACAACACTATGAGTACAATAACAACAACAACAGCAACACTAAGAGGACAACAACAACAACAACAACAACAACAACAACAACAACAACAACACTATGAGTACTACACCACTATGAGGACAACAACAACACCACTACGAGGACAACAACAATAACACTATGAGGCACCTCCACACATTAACACTGCTCCTGACACTGTCAGTACTACTAATTGTAGTGTTGCGTTCTACTCATAGTGTTGTTGTTGTTGTTGTTGTTGTTGTTGTACTCATAGTGTTGTTGTTGTTGTCCTCATAGTGTTGTTGTACTCACATCTCATAGTGTTGTTGTACTCACACTATGACTACAACAACACTGAGTGCAAAAACAAAAAACACAATGCGTACAACAACACTATGAGTAAAACAACAACACTATGAATACAACAACAACACCACTATGAGGACAACAACGCCACCACTATGAGCACAACAATACCACAACTATGAGTACAACACCACCACCACCACAAATGAGTACAACACCACCACTATTAGTACAACAACACCACCATGAGAACAACAACACCACCACTATGAGTACAACAATGCCACCACTATGAGTACAGCAACACCACCACTAATGAGTACAACAACGCCACCACTATGAGTACAACACCACCACCACTATGAGTACAACAACACCACCACGATGAGTGCAACAACACCACCACTATGAGTACAACAACGCCACCACTATGAGTACAACAACACCACCACGATGAGTACAACAACACCACCACTATGAGTACAACAACACCACCATGATGAGTACAACAACACCACCACTATGAGTACAACAACGCCACCACTATGAGTACAGCAACACCACCACTAATGAGTACAACAACGCCACCACTATGAGTACAACACCACCACCACTATGAGTACAATAACAACAACACTATGAGTACAACAACAACAACAACAGCAACACTAAGAGGACAACAACAACAGCAACACTAAGAGGACAACAACAACAACAACACTATGAGTACTACAACAACAACAACACTATGAGTACAACAACAACAACAACAACAACACTGAGTAAAACAACAACAACAACAACAACAACACTATCAGTAGAACGCAACACGACAATTAATAGTACTGACAGTATCAGGAGCAGTGTTAGTGTGTTGAGGTGCCTCAACAATATCAGTAGTTGCAGTAACAGTAGTTGCAGTAGTTGCAGTAACAGTAGTTGCAGTAACAGTAGTTGCAGTGGTAGTTGCAGTAACAGTAGCTGCAATAACAATAGTTGCAGTAGTAATAGTAGTTGCAGTAACAGTAGTTGCAGTGATAGTTGCAGTAACAGTAGCTGCAGTAGTAATAGTAGTTGCAATAACAGTTACAGTAGTAATAGTAGTTGCAGTAACAGTTGCAGTAGTAATAGTAGTTGCAGTAACAGTAGCTAGTTGCAGTAACAGTAGTTGCAGTAGTAATAGTAATTGCAGTAACAGTAGTTGCAGTAACAGTAGCTAGTTGCAGTAACAGTAGTTGCAGTAGCAATAGTAATTACAGTAACTGCAGTTGCAGTAACAGTAGCTAGTTGCAGTAACAGTAGTTGCAGTAGTAATAGTAATTGCAGTAACAGTAGTTGTAGTAACAGTAGCTAGCTGCAGTAACAGTAGTTGCAGTTTTAGCAGTTGAAGTAACAGCAGTTGCAGTAACAGTAGCTAGTTGCAATAACAGTAGTTGGAGTAATAGCAGTTGAAGTAACAGTAGTTGCAGTAACAGTAGTTGTAGTAACAGTAGTTGCAGTAATAGCAGTTGCAGAAACAGTAGCTAGTTGCAGTAACAGTAGTTGCAGTAACAGTAGCTAGTTGAAGTAAAAGTAGTTGCAGTAACAGTAGCTAGTTGCAGTAACAGTAGTTGCAGTAGTAATAGTGATTGCAGTAACAGTAGTTGCAGTAACAGTAGCTAGTTGCAGTAACAGTAGCTAGTTGTAGTAACAGTAGTTGCAGTAGTAATAGTAATTGCAGTAACAGTAGTTGCAGTAACAGTAGCTAGTTGCAGTAACAGTAGTTGCAGTTTCAGCAGTTGACGTAACAGTAGTTGCAGTAACAGTAGCTAGTTGCAGAAAAAGTAGTTGCAGTAATAGCAGTTGCAGTAACAGTAGTTGTAGTAATAGCAGTTGAAGTAACAGTAGTTGCAGTAACAGTAGTTGTAGTGACAGTAGATGCAGTAACAGTAGTTGTTGTAACAGTAGTTGCAGTAACAGTAGTTGTAGCAACAGTAGTTACAGTAACAGTAGTTGTTGTAACAGTAGTTGCACTAACAGTTGTTGCAGTAACAGTAGTTGCAGTAACAGTAGTTACAGTAACAGTAGTTGTAGTAACAGTACTTGCAGTAACAGTAGTTGTTGTAACAGTAGTTGCACTAACAGTTGTTGCAGTAACAGTAGTTGCAGTAACAGCAGTTGCAGCGGTAGTTGCAGTAATAGCAGTTGCAGTAACAGTAGTTGCAGTAACAGTAGTTGCAGTAACAGCAGTTGCAGTGGGCTAATAGCAGGTGAAGTAACAGTAGTTGCAGTAATAGCAGTTGAAGTAACAGAAGTTGCAGTAACAGTAGTTGTAGTAACAGTAGTAACAGCAGTTGCAGCCGTAGTTGTAGTAACAGTAGTTGCAGTAACAGTAGTTGCAGCGGTAGTTGCAGTAACACTAGTTGGAGTAACAGTGGTTGCGGTAATAGCAGTTGCAGTATGCTAATAGCAGTTAAAGTAACAGTAGTTGCAGTAACAGTAGTTGCGATAATAGCAGTTGCAGTAGGCTAAAAGCAGTTAAAGTAACAGTAGTTGTAGTAACAGTAGTTGCAGTAACAGTAGTTGCAGCGGTAGTTGCAAAAACAGTAGTTGGAGTAACAGTGGTTGCAGTAACAGTGGTTGCAGTAATAGCAGTTGAAGTAACAGCAGTTGCAGCAGTAGTTGCAGTAACAGTAGTTGTAGTAACAGTAGTTGCAGTAACAGCAGTTGCAGCAGTAGTTGCAGTAACAGTAGTTGCAGTAACAGCAGTTGCAGCTGTAGTTGCAGTAACAGTAGTTGGAGTAACAGTGGTTGCAGTAACAGTAGTTGCAGTAACAGTGGTTGCAGTAATAGCAGTTGAAGTAACAGTAGTTGCAGTAACAGTAGTTGCAGCGGTAGTTGCAGTAATAGTAGTTGTAGTAACAGGAGTTGCAGTAACAGCAGTTGCAGCAGTAGTTGCAGTAACAGTAGTTGTAGTAACAGTAGTTGCAGTAACAGCAGTTGCAGCAGTAGTTGCAGTAACAGTAGTTGCAGTAACAGTAGTTGCATTAACAGCAGTTGCAGCTGTAGTTGCAGTAACAGTAGTTGTTGTAACAGTAGTTGCACTAACAGTTGTTGCAGTAACAGTAGTTGCAGTAACAGTAGTTACGGTAACAGTAGTTGTAGTAACAGTACTTGCAGTAACAGTAGTTGTTGTAACAGTAGTTGCACTAACAGTTGTTGCAGTAACAGTAGTTGCAGTAACAGTAGTTGCAGTAACAGCAGTTGCAGCGGTAGTTGCAGTAATAGCAGTTGCAGTAACAGTAGTTGCAGTAACAGCAGTTGCAGTAGGCTAATAGCAAGTGAAGTAACAGTAGTTGCAGTAATAGCAGTTGAAGTAACAGAAGTTGCAGTAACAGTAGTTGTAGTAACAGTAGTAACAGCAGTTGCAGCCGTAGTTGTAGTAACAGTAGTTGCAGTAACAGTAGTTGCAGCGGTAGTTGCAGTAACACTAGTTGGAGTAACAGTGGTTGCGGTAATAGCAGTTGCAGTATGCTAATAGCAGTTAAAGTAACAGTAGTTGCAGTAACAGTAGTTGCAGTAACAGCAGTTGCAGCGGTAGTTGCAAAAACAGTAGTTGGAGTAACAGTGGTTGCAGTAATAGCAGTTGAAGTAACAGCAGTTGCAGCAGTAGTTGCAGTAACAGTAGTTGTAGTAACAGTAGTTGCAGTAACAGCAGTTGCAGCAATAGTTGCAGTAACAGTGGTTGCAGTAACAGTACTTGCAGTAACAGCAGTTGCAGCTGTAGTTGCAGTAACAGTAGTTGGAGTAACAGTGGTTGCAGTAACAGTACTTGCAGTAACAGTGGTTGCAGTAATAGCAGTTGAAGTAACAGTAGTTGCAGTAACAGTAGTTGCAGCGGTAGTTGCAGTAACAGTAGTTGAAGTAACAGTAGTTGCAGTAACAGCAGTTGCAGCAGTAGTTGCAGTAACAGTAGTTGCAGTAACAGTAGTTGCATTAACAGCAGTTGCAGCTGTAGTTGCAGTAACAGTAGTTGTGGTAATAGTAGTTGCACTAACAGTTGTTGCAGTAACAGTAGTTGTAGTAACAGTAGTTGCACTAACAGCAGTTGCAGCGGTAGTTGCAGTAATAGCAGTTGCAGTAGGCTAATAGCAGGTGAAGTAACAGTAGGTGCAGTTATAGCAGTTTAAGTAACACTAGTTGCAGTAACAGTAGTTGTAGTAACAGTAGTTGCAGCGGTAGTTGTAGTAACAGTAGTTGCAGTAACAGTAGCTGCAGTGGTAGTTGCAGTAACAGTAGTTGGAGTAACAGTGGTTGCAGTAACAGTAGCTGCAGTGGTAGTTGCAGTAACAGTAGTTGGAGTAACAATGGTTGCAGTAACAGTAGTTGCAGTAATAGCAGTTGCAGTAGGCTAATAGCAGTTAAAGTAACAGTAGTTGTAGTAACAGTAGTTGCAGTAACAGCAGTTGCAGCGGTAGTTGCAGTAACAGCAGTTGCAGCGGTAGTTGCAGTAACAGCAGTTGCAATAACAGTAGTTGCAGTGGTAGTTGCAGTAACAGTAGTTGGAGTAACAGTGGTTGCAGTAACAGTAGTTGCAGTAACAGTAGTTGCAGTAGTAGCAGTTGCAGTAGGCTAATAGCAGGTGAAGTAACAGTAGTTGCAGTAATAGCAGTTGAAGTAACACTAGTTGCAGTAACAGTAGTTGTAGTAACAGTAGTTGCAGTAACAGCAGTTGCAGCGGTAGTTGTAGTAACAGTAGCTGCAGTGGTAGTTGCAGTAACAGTAGTTGGAGTAACAGTGGTTGCAGTAACAGTAGTTGCAGTAACAGCAGTTGCAGTAACAGTAGTTGCAGTAATAGCAGTTGCAGTAGGCTAATAGCAGGTGAAGTAACAGTAGTTGCAGTAATAGCAGTTGAAGTAACACTAGTTGCAGTAACAGTAGTTGTAGTAACAGTAGTTGCAGTAACAGTAGTTGCAGTGGTAGTTGCAGTAACAGTAGTTGGAGTAACAGTGGTTGCAGTAACAGTAGTTGCGGTAATAGCAGTTGCAGTAGGCTAATAGCAGTTAAAGTAACAGTAGTTGTAGTAACAGTAGTTGCAGTAACAGTAGTTGCAGTAACAGCAGTTGCAGCGGTAGTTGCAGTAACAGTAGTTGGAGTAACAGTGGTTGCAGTTACAGTAGTTGCGGTAATAGCAGTTGCAGTAGGCTAATAGCAGTTGAAGTAACAGTAGTTGCAGTAACAGTAGTTGCAGGAACAGCAGTTGCAGCAGTAGTTGCAGTAACAGTAGTTGCAGTAACAGTGGTTGCAGTAACAGTAGTTGCAGTAATAGCAGTTGCAGTAGGCTAATAGCAGTTTAAGTAACAGTAGTTGCAGTAAAATTAGTTGCAGTAACAGTAGTTGCAGTCACAGTAGTTGTAGTAACAGTAGTTGCAGTAACAGTAGTTGCAGCGGTAGTTGCAGTAACAGTAGTTGCAGTCACAGTAGTTGTAGTAACAGTAGTTGCAGTAACAGTAGTTGCAGCGGTAGTTGCAGTAACAGTAGTTGCCCTCTGTGGACACGCCTCCTGATAAAACTGATGCAGGACAGGTGAACCTCTGACAGGTGACCTGACGCTGCCACAGCAACTAACACACTGCACAGCAGCACAACATGACTGTTTCTGTGGCAACACCATCAACACGCAGACACAAGACACAGAAACAGACACACACAGACACACACAGACACACACACACACACACTGACAGTTAAGGCCTAACTGAACACACACATGAAAAGATGTAGATCACTCACCGTCCAATAGGAAGCCTCGGACACTGCATTGCTGTTTGTGTGTGTGCGTGCGTGTGTGCGTGCGTGTGTGTGTGTGTGTGTGTGTGTGTGTGTGTGTGTCAGTAGGTTAGCTTCCTAACCTGAGCATGCTAACTAGTAGCTAGCTTCACTGCAGCTTAATGTGTGTGTGTTTCTGTGTGTGCTGTCGGCATCAGCCTCCCTCCAGCCTGTCTGTCCCCCTGTCTGTCCTTCTGTCTCTGTCTGTCCCTCTGTCTCTGTCTGTTTCTCTGTCTGTCCCTCTGTCTCTGTCTGTCTCTGTGTCTCTCTGTTAGCAGTTAGCTCATGTCAGTGTGTGTTTGTGTGTCGATGCTGTTAGCATCTCTGCAGCCTCTGCTGGCGTCATCCTCATCCTCCTCCTCCTCCTCCTCTTCCCAGCATCCTTCAGTGAGACACAGAGCTGAACCAGCTGAGCTCTGTCTCCCTCTGCTGGACACATCATCATCATCATCATCATCATCATCATCACACCATCATCTTCATGTCTCTGAAGCCCTGACACATCATACTGACCACAGACATTGATGATAATCAGCTGTGTCTCACAGAGTGTCTCAGTCTGTCTCAGGTGGACGTCTTCATCTTCTATCTGCATGTTACTGTTGTTAAAGAGCTTCATCATCATCATCACCATCATCACCATCTCCATGTCTCATCCCGAGGACACTGAACTGTCTCCGTGTCTCATCTCGAGGACACTGAACAGTCTCCGTGTCTCATCCCGAGGACACTGAACTGTCTCCGTGTCTCATCCTGGGGAACACTGAACTGTCTCCGTGTCTCATCCGGGGAAACACTGAACCGTCTCTGTGTCTCATCCCGAGGACACTGAACTGTCTCTATGTCTCATCCCGAGGACACTGGACTGTCTCCGTGTCTCATCCCGAGGACACTGAACTGTCTCCGTGTCTCATCCCGAGGACACGGAATTGTCTCCGTGTCTCATCCCGAGGACACTGAACCGTCTCCATGTCTCATCCTGGGAAACACTGAACTGTCTCCGTGTCTCATCCCAAGGACACTGAACTGTCTCTGTGTCTCATCCCCAGGACACTGGACTGTCTCTGTGTCTCATCCCGAGGACATTGAACTGTCTCCGTGTCTCATCCTGAGGACATTGAACTGTCTCTGTGTCTCATCCCAAGGACACTGAACCCTCTCTGTGTCTCATCCCGAGGACACTGAACTGTCTCCGTGTCTCATCCCAAGGACACTGAACTGTCTCTGTGTCTCATCCCAAGGACACTGGACTGTCTCTGTGTCTCATCCCGAGGACACTGAACCGTCTCTGTGTCTCATCCCGGGGACACTGAACCGTCTCCGTGTCTCATCCTGGGAAACACTGAACCGTCTCTGTGTCTCATCCCGAGGACACTGAACTGTCTCTATGTCTCATCCCGAGGACACTGGACTGTCTCTGTGTCTCATCCCGAGGACACGGAATTGTCTCCGTGTCTCATCCCGAGGACACTGAACCGTCTCCATGTCTCATCCTGGGAAACACTGAACTGTCTCCGTGTCTCATCCCAAGGACACTGAACTGTCTCTGTGTCTCATCCCCAGGACACTGGACTGTCTCTGTGTCTCATCCCGAGGACATTGAACTGTCTCCGTGTCTCATCCTGAGGACATTGAACTGTCTCTGTGTCTCATCCCAAGGACACTGAACCCTCTCTGTGTCTCATCCCGAGGACACTGAACTGTCTCCGTGTCTCATCCCAAGGACACTGAACTGTCTCTGTGTCTCATCCCAAGGACACTGGACTGTCTCTGTGTCTCATCCCGAGGACACTGAACCGTCTCTGTGTCTCATCCCGGGGACACTGAACCGTCTCCGTGTCTCATCCTGGGAAACACTGAACCGTCTCTGTGTCTCATCCCGAGGACACTGAACTGTCTCTATGTCTCATCCCGAGGACACTGGACTGTCTCTGTGTCTCATCCCGAGGACACTGAACCGTCTCCGTGTCTCATCCTGGGAAACACTGAACCGTCTCTGTGTCTCATCCCGAGGACACTGAACTGTCTCTATGTCTCATCCCGAGGACACTGGACTGTCTCTGTGTCTCATCCCGAGGACACTGAACTGTCTCCGTGTCTCATCCCGAGGACACGGAATTGTCTCCGTGTCTCATCCCAAGGACACTGAACCGTCTCCATGTCTCATCCTGGGAAACACTGAACTGTCTCCGTGTCTCATCCCGGGGACACTGAACTGTCTCTCTGTCTCATCCCAAGGACATTGAACTGTCTCTGTGTCTCATCCCAAGGACACTGAACCCTCTCTGTGTCTCATCCCGAGGACACTGAACTGTCTCCGTGTCTCATCCCAAGGACACTGAACCTTCTCTGTGTCTCATCCCAAGGACACTGGACTGTCTCTGTGTCTCATCCCGAGGACACTGAACCGTCTCTGTGTCTCATCCCGGGGACACTGAACTGTCTCTGTGTCTCATCCCAAGGACACTGAACCGTCTCTGTGTCTCATCCCGAGGACACTGGACTGTCTCTGTGTCTCATCCCAAGGACACTGAACCGTCTCCGTGTCTCATCCTGAAGACACTGAACGTCTCTGTATCTCATCCCGAGGACACTGAACCGTCTCCGTGTCTCATCCCGAGGACACTGGACTGTCTCTGTGTCTCATCCCAAGGACACTGAACCATCTCCGTCTCATCCTGAGGACTGTCTTTAATCTGCTCAGACACAGACATAGTCTTGTCTGTCCTCATCACAGAGGACACTACACTGATACAGACTCAAATCTGACAGAAACTGATCCAGGATCAGAACAGACATTGGAACATTTTAATGAGTCAGACAATATGTAAATATACTTTTGAATATTAAAATTAAATATTATTATTAATTGTTGTTACTTTAAAAAGGTTAAAGTTCAAAAAGCTCTGTCCTTCTTTTATATGACAAAAATTACTTAAACTGCTATTAGCCTACTGCAAAAATTAAAAAAATTTTAAACTTTAAGAATTTGAATGAACTGTGATTTATTACACTTAATAACTTAATAAAAGATGATCACAGAACATGTGACACACGACAACACGCTCTGTCTGTCTGAAACCAGAGCTGATCAATAAAGGTTTATATCATCTGAAAAAACTGATCTGAAGTCTAAAGTTTATTATTTAATTAATCAAAGCTACTCTCACCTTTCTTGCATTTCACACAGCACTTAGAAAAAATTTGAACATCCACAACTCCTGCCTCCCTCCAAAGTCCCATCCTCCTCCTCCTGCAACACCACCTCCCTCCAAAGGCCTACTGCCCCCTCCTCCATTACATCCTCATTAGCTGCGTCTATGATAGACGTAGGCGTTGGCATGGTAACGTTAGCTACACGGAAGAGGAGAGTGAGTGTAACGTTACAACCAAGACAGTCAAACGCCACCCCAGAGTGATGACTGATGAGTTTTACAATAAGGTTACAGTGCTAACGTTAGATAGTAGTGTTAACGTCAATAGGAAGTGGAAACGCACAAGGAAGATAACGTTAATGTTTCAGAGGCTACGCTACAGTAGGCTAACATTAGCCATTAGCAACTGGATGCTGTGTTGTCATATAATGTTATATGTTACATTAGAAGCAAACTAAACATAACGTTACCTGTCCTGCACAGTCAAACGCAATCCCGAGTTTTGAATCTGGGGTGCGGTCAGCCTCCATTAGGTGGAGTTGTGTTACTACCTCCTCTCCCCTTGGATCTCTGCAAGTGATGTGAGGACTCTAAAACTTCACCTGAGCCTCCCTCAGCATATGGGTGAGTAGATAATGGCTGAATTTACATTTTTGGGTGCACTATCCCTTTAAAGTGTTTCTGCTGACAGACAGACAGACAGACAGACTCTCTGACAGACGGACAGGCTCTCTGACAGAAAATCGTTAGTTTCTTTTCGATGAATCAGAAAACAAATCAAATATCAAACTTGTCAGTGACACACTGAGTTTAATCTCTTATGTGTCTTCACTCTGTATGAAACTGATGTATCAGATCAGTCTGATCAGCTGTCCAATCAATAATATCCAATCAGGAGGTGTGTCGGTCGGTAAAAGACTTGCACTTGTGTATCCCCACTTCCCTCTCCTTTGAAAGTCTCCTCTCTCCTAGACTCCTCGATTCCTCCGAGTGCATTTAACGTATTGAGACGTCCTAGAAGATGTGAGTCTCGAACAATTTCCCGGTCAAGTCATCGATGATAGAGGACGGAGGAGTCGAGGAGGGATATTGGGATGAACCCCCTGTTTAAAATCTTCCTGTCAGTGAACTTCCAGTTTAAAATCTTCCTGTCAGTGAACTTCCTGTTTAAAATCTCCAATCTGAGGACATGAAGATGTGGACAAAGACAGGAGGAGCAAAACACTGTTTCAGATACAATACAACAGACAGACAGACAGACAGACAAAGTGTCGTGTTTTGTTTGTTGGATGATATTCTTGGATTTACTGTGTGTGTGTGTGTTTCCTCTAACAACCCATAATTGTTTCTCCTATCATGGTCTCAGGTTTCCATGGAAACAGACGAAAGACAACTGGTGGCTGAATTACTGTGATTACAGAGAGAGACTGTCTGTCTGATTGTCTGTGATTGGTTATCAGCCCATTGTACTTCCTGTGATGCGGCTGGAGGTCGTGATCCTGTGATCAGACGTCCATCAGCTCCCCGTTCAAAGTAAAAGTCACAGGAAGTCAAAGTTGGTGTTTTCTGCACTGTAGCTTCACATACTTCCTCTTTTTATAGATGACTCCACCCACACTGGCTACAGGAGACTGTGGAGGGACTGCTACCACCTGCCAGGTGAAAGTCACATGACATACTGAGATGTTTATCAGGTGGATCTAAAGGCAGCAGACCAGGAACAGGTGGTGATGATGTTTACTGATGTCACACAGCAGGGACAGGAAGCAGATTACAGAGCGGCTCAGCACTCAGCAGAGTCTCTGCACACTGTTCATGGCAGCCCAACAGGTTTGGCAGGCAGACTGAGACCAAGAGGTCGGGCAGGTGAGTGGTAGCGTTAGTCTGACAAGAAAAACACAGTTCAGTTCAGTAACAGGCAACGGCACCGTAGAGGAGCTGCCAGGGGACTAGTCAAGGAGGCAAAAGATCCAGAACTTGGGAAGTCCTCAGTCCAAGCAGAAGAACTTGCAGGGGACAGCAGAAGGGTCGAGACCAGGTGAAGATTCAAGACCAGGCGAAGATTCAAGACCAGGCAAAGGGTGGAGGCCAGGTGAATGGTGGAGGCCAGGATAAGGGTCGTGTCCAAGGGAAGGGTTGAGGCCAGGGGAAGGGTTGTGTCCAAGGGAAGGGTCGTGTCCAGGAGAAAGGTCGTGTCCAAGGGAAGGGTCGTGTCCAAGGGAAGGGTCGTGTCCAGGGGAAGGGTTGATGCCAGGGGAAGGGTGGTGTCCAGGGGAAGGGTTGAGGCCAGATGAGGGGTCAAGGTCAGGCAAAGGGTTGAGAAGCCAGCAGGTGGGAACTCACAGGACACAGCTCACACACTGGTGTGTGTGGTGACATGATGAAAATTTCTGGAACCGGAAAACCACAGGTAAGCAGACTGGAAGACTCACACTGTGGGGTCGTATTCAGGTTGAAACACCAAGCAGCCTTAGGCAAACAGGAAACAAGGACATGGAAGCAGATCTGGTGGTTGGGGGCAGAAGTCTGTTGTGTTTAGGGGGGAATCAGATGAAGCAGGCAGGTCAGAGACAGGCAGGGTCGATAACAGGAAGTCAGTCCAGCATAAAGTGAGAGTCTTGCATAAGTGGCTAAGAACAATCTGGTACGAGTGTCTGCGAGGCCAAGGTAAATGTACTGACTGAGGGTGATGAGGAACAGGTGAACCCACAAACTCGCAATAGATTAGCTCTCAAACTTCCTCTACACCTGTCTATCATGCACCATCAGTGCAGGTCGTAGCAGTACCTGAGGAGACGTCCTGAGACAGGAAGTTCACTTGTAAACAACAACAACAACAACAACAACAACAACAACAACATAGGTGTGTTTGAAGAACAGTTTAATTAAAACACGGCATGAACAACAGCCAATGATACGTCGGAGCACAGAGGTCATCTCAACACACAGACACTGTCCAATGAGAAGTCAGGACACTAAAAAACATCCAATCAGAACACCAGGACACACAACGTGCCCAAACACAGCTTACCATGTTGCTAACGGGTGAGGGGGCGGGGTTTACATCATGTCAAAAATATATTGTTTACAGCAGCATTGTGAAAAGCAAACATAAAAACAACACGTCAGACATGAAAGAGGTCAGCTGATGAGGGGGCGGAGTCTGTCCATCAACGCTTCATGTTCCTGCAGTAATAGTCTGCTTCATGTTCTCATGTTCTCTGTGGGTTCTGTCATGTTCCTGCAGTAACAGTCTGCTTCATGTTCTCGTGTTCTCTGTGGGTTCTTTCATGTTCCTGCAGTAACAGTCTGCTTCATGTTCTCTGTGGGTTCTTTCAAGTTCCTGCAGTAACAGTCTGCTTCGTGTTCTCATGTTCTCTGTGGGTTCTATCATGTTCCTGCAGTAACAGTCTGCTTCATGTTCTCATATTTTCTGTGGGTTCTGTCATGTTCCTGCAGTAACAGTCTGCCTCATGTTCTCGTGTTCTCTGTGGGTTCTGTCATGTTCCTGCAGTAACAGTCTGCTTCATGTTCTCTGTGGGTTCTTTCATGTTCCTGCAGTTACAGTCTGCTTCATGTTCTCATGTTCTCTGAGTTTTAAAATATCTGTTCTTTGATAAGAACAGGAAACTACAAGACGTCTCTGGACATAAAGAAGGAAAGAAGACAACTACGACTCTCAGGGTGCATTTCAATCAGTCAATCAATCAGTCATTCAATCAATCAATAACTGACGGAGCTTCACAGTCTGATGTTCTGAACCTGGCGGAACCCGTCCACCCTCTGGAGTCACAGAGTCTACGTCGGTCAGTTTCAGTCATCGCCCTGGAAACATCTAAGTGACAGTGACAGTCATGTCCACAGTGACGGCTGCCGTCATGTTCTGTGTTCTCATCTGTCACGGCAGGTCAAAGTCAATCTAAGAACCGTCTCTGTTTGTGAACTTAATGATTTGTACATTTCTACACCGCAGACAGGAAACACGTTCAACAACTGAGCTGTGACTGAGTCAGTAGAACTTTCCGTTGTTTATCTGAGCCTTTATCTTTGGCATCAAACTGCACAGAGTTTAAAGGGTTAAAGAACTTCAACATGTGACTGAGAGACGTCACTGCGTACAGTCTGGTTAATAAAATAAGAATGTGGTTTGACTGATAGAACGTTCTCCTCTGAGAGACGTTACTGCGCACAGTCTGGTTAATAAAATAAGAACATGGGTCGACTCTGGTAGAACGTTCTCCTCTGAGAGACGTCACTGCGTACAGTCTGGTTAATAAAATAATAACATGGGTCGACTGATAGAACGTTCTCCTCTGAGAGACGTCACTGAGTAGAGGCTGGTTAATAAAATAAGAACATGGGTCGACTGATAGAATGTTCTCCTCTGAGAGACATCACTGCGTAGAGGCTGGTTAATAAAATAAGAACATGGGTCGATTCTGATAGAACGTTCTCCTCTGAGAGACGTTACTGCATACAGGCTGGTTAATAAAATAAGAACATGGGTCGATTCTGATAGAACGTTCTCCTCTGAGAGACGTCACTGCGCACAGTCTGGTTAATAAAATAAGAACATGACTCGACTCTGATAGAACGTTCTCCTCTGAGAGACGTCACTGCATACAGTCTGGTTAATAACATAAGAACATGGTTTGACTGATAGAACATTCTCCTCTGAGAGACGTCACTGTGTACAGGCTGGTTAATAGAGTCTGAGTGATGCTGAAAATCAGCAGTCACATGATCAACACTGATGGATCTATGATGTCTTTAGAACCGCCACACATTAAAAAAAAAGGAGGAGGATCCATTTCATGATAAATCTGAATTAAAGTGCTCTCGTGTTAGAGAATGGCTGTTACCGCCCACCTTCAGCCTCACTTGCTGACTCATTACTGGACAAACTCTGAGCTGGTTTACTCGGAGACCTCAACTGGGAGTGGTCATCATCATCATCCTCATCCTCACTAAAGGACACATGTGACTAATGACTGAGTGAATCTGGACATGGGACTATACACGACTCGATCTGATTTTAACAAACACAGGTTGTCTGTGAGCGACTGAAAGATCTCTGACAGATTTTTATTGAACAAACCTTCGTCCTGATGTTTTGTGTGTTTAACAGTGACCTTGGTGTTTCACACACAGCTGACCTTGATCTGGTCTGGGACTATTTTAAATCCACTTCCTTGGCTACACGTGATAAACATGAAGATTCAGGAGCAGTGGTTGAGACCCCCACTGATTTTAATTCTGCTGCCTCAGTCTGCTGATACAGGGACACATCTTACAACAAGAAATTCTGTCCCACGTTCTCCTTTTCTTCTGTTCTCCTGTCCCACGTTCTTCTTTTCTCCTGTCCCATGTTCTTATGTTCTCCTGTCCCATGTTCTTGTATTCTCCTGTCCCACGTTCTCCTGTTCTTCTGTTCTCCTGTCCCTCGTTCTCCTGTTCTTCTGTTCTCCTGTCCCTCGTTCTCCTTTTCTCCTGTCCCACGTTCTCCTTTTCTCCTGTCCCATGGTCTTCTGTCCCACATTCTCCTTTTCTCCTGTCCCATGGTCTTCTGTTCTCCTGTCCCACGTTCTACTTTTCTCCGGTCCCATGGTCTTCTGTTCTCCTGTCCCACGTTCTCCCGTTCTTCTGTTCTCCTGTCCCTCGTTCTCCTTTTCTCCTGTCCCACGTTCTCCTTTTCTCCTGTCCCATGGTCTTCTGTCCCACGTTCTCCTTTTCTCCTGTCTCAGCTCCACCACTTCATAAAGTTCTGATGAGCCTTCTCTGGTCCAGATAAGAACAAGTCTTTTTAAAACCTGCTGCAGGTTTTACTGCAGCACCATTTGCAGGTGCAGTGTGCACGGTGTGTGAACGTCTCTGTTTCTGTGACCTCAGTGTGAACGTGTGTGTGAACGTCTCTGTTTCTGTGACCTCAGTGTGAACATGTGTGTGAACGTCTCTGTTTCTGTAACCTCAGTGTGAACGTGTGTGTGAACGTCTCTGTTTCTGTGACCTCAGTGTGAACGTGTGTGAATATGTCTCTGTTTCTGTGACCTCAGTGTGAACGTGTGCGTGTGAACGTCTCTGTTTCTGTAACCTCAATGTGAACGTGTGTGTGTGAATGTCTCTATTTCGGTGACCTCAGTGTGAACGTGTCTCTGTTTCTGTGACCTCAGTGTGAACGTGTGTGTGTGAATGTCTCTGTTTCTGTGACCTCAGTGTGCACGTGTGTGAACGTCTCTGTTTCTGTGACCTCAGTGTGAACGTGTGTGTGAATGTCTCTGTTTCTGTGACCTCAGTGTGAACGTGTGTGTGTGAATGTCTCTGTTTCTGTGACCTCAGTGTGAACGTGTGTGTGTGAATGTCTCTGTTTCTGTGACCTCAGTGTGAACATGTGTGTGTGAACGTCTCTGTTTCTGTGACCTCAGTGTGACTGTGTGTGAACGTCTCTGTTTCTGTGACCTTAGTGTGAACGTGTGCGTGTGAATGTCTCTGTTTCTGTGACCTCAGTGTGAACGTGTGTGTGAACGTCTCTGTTTCTGTGACCTCAGTGTGCACGTGTGTGAACGTCTCTGTTTCTGTGACCTCAGTGTGAACGTGTGTGTGAATGTCTCTGTTTCTGTGACCTCAGTGTGAACGTGTGTGTGTGAATGTCTCTGTTTCTGTGACCTCAGTGTGAACATGTTTGTGTGAACGTCTCTGTTTCTGTGACCTCAGTGTGAATGTGTGTGAACGTCTCTGTTTCTGTGACCTTAGTGTGAACGTGTGTGTGTGAATGTCTCTGTTTCTGTGACCTCAGTGTGAACATGTTTGTGTGAACGTCTCTGTTTCTGTGACCTCAGTGTGAATGTGTGTGAACGTCTCTGTTTCTGTGACCTTAGTGTGAACGTGTGCGTGTGAATGTCTCTGTTTCTGTGACCTCAGTGTGAACGTGTGTGTGAACGTCTCTGTTTCTGTAACCTCAATGTGAACGTGTGTGTGTGAATGTCTCTATTTCGGTGACCTCAATGTGAACGTGTCTCTGTTTCTGTGACCTCAGTGTGAACATGTGTGTGTGAATGTCTCTGTTTCTGTGACCTCAGTGTGCACGTGTGTGAACGTCTCTGTTTCTGTGACCTCAGTGTGAACATGTGTGAATGTCTCTGTTTCTGTGACCTCAGTGTGCACGTGTGTGAACGTCTCTGTTTCTGTGACCTCAGTGTGAACGTGTGTGTGTGAATGTCTCTGTTTCTGTGACCTCAGTGTGAACATGTGTGTGTGAACGTCTCTGTTTCTGTGACCTCAGTGTGAACGTGTGTGAACGTCTCTGTTTCTGTGACCTCAGTGTGAACGTGTGTGTGAACGTCTCTGTTTCTGTGACCTCAGTGTGCACGTGTGTGAACGTCTCTGTTTCTGTGACCTCAGTGTGAACGTGTGTGTGAATGTCTCTGTTTCTGTGACCTCAGTGTGAACGTGTGTGTGTGAATGTCTCTGTTTCTGTGACCTCAGTGTGAACGTGTGTGTGTGAATGTCTCTGTTTCTGTGACCTCAGTGTGAACATGTTTGTGTGAACGTCTCTGTTTCTGTGACCTCAGTGTGAATGTGTGTGAACATCTCTGTTTCTGTGACCTTAGTGTGAACGTGTGCGTGTGAATGTCTCTGTTTCTGTGACCTCAGTGTGAACGTGTGTGTGTGAATGTCTCTATTTCGGTGACCTCAATGTGAACGTGTCTCTGTTTCTGTGACCTCAGTGTGAACATGTGTGTGTGAATGTCTCTGTTTCTGTGACCTCAGTGTGCACGTGTGTGAACGTCTCTGTTTCTGTGACCTCAGTGTGAACATGTGTGAATGTCTCTGTTTCTGTGACCTCAGTGTGCACGTGTGTGAACGTCTCTGTTTCTGTGACCTCAGTGTGAACGTGTGTGTGAATGTCTCTGTTTCTGTGACCTCAGTGTGAACGTGTGTGTGTGAATGTCTCTGTTTCTGTGACCTCAGTGTGAACATGTGTGTGTGAACGTCTCTGTTTCTGTGACCTCAGTGTGAACGTGTGTGAACGTCTCTGTTTCTGTGACCTCAGTGTGAACGTGTGTGTGTGAATGTCTCTGTTTCTGTGACCTCAGTGTGAACATGTGTGGGTGAATGTCTCTGTTTCTGTGACCTCAGTGTGAACGTGTGTGTGAACGTCTCTGTTTCTGTAACCTCAATGTGAACGTGTGTGTGTGAATGTCTCTATTTCGGTGACCTCAATGTGAACGTGTCTCTGTTTCTGTGACCTCAGTGTGAACGTGTGTGTGTGAATGTCTCTGTTTCTGTGACCTCAGTGTGCACGTGTGTGAACGTCTCTGTTTCTGTGACCTCAGTGTGAACATGTGTGAATGTCTCTGTTTCTGTGACCTCAGTGTGCACGTGTGTGAACGTCTCTGTTTCTGTGACCTCAGTGTGAGCGTGTGTGTGAATGTCTCTGTTTCTGTGACCTCAGTGTGAACGTGTGTGTGTGAATGTCTCTGTTTCTGTGACCTCAGTGTGAACATGTGTGTGTGAACGTCTCTGTTTCTGTGACCTCAGTGTGAACGTGTGTGAACGTCTCTGTTTCTGTGACCTCAGTGTGAACGTGTGTGTGTGTGAATGTCTCTGTTTCTGTGACCTCAGTGTGAACATGTGTGGGTGAATGTCTCTGTTTCTGTGACCTCAGTGTGAGCGTGTGTGTGTGAATGTCTCTGTTTCTGTGACCTTAGTGTGAATGTGTGTGTGAACGTCTCTGTTTTTATTTTACTTCCTTTCTCTGAGCTGATTTTATGTTTTCTGTTTGTTTCACTGTGACACGTTTTTTTTTTAAATGAAACTGATTCTGTCGACTTAGGAAGAAGAGATCTGTCACATGACTGACTCTACTGTCACATGATTGACACCACACAATCAGTTTAGAATGTATCATAATCAATTATACTATCGAATTGTGTTTTTTTTCCGGTTGCAGCTGATTTCTCATAAACTGTTTTTGTTTGTAGTTCAAATAATCACAAGAAGTTTGTGCTCTAGAGAAAGGATCAGCACTCAGTGAATAACCTCCTAAGCCCTATGATAAGCTATTATGGCAAGGCTTAACTATACAGACCAGTGAGCAGTGATAACTAACATGTCTTTGGGGTCATCGGGTGGGAACCTCCTTTCACCAGTGTTTCGTCTAATTGGTCCCACGACACCTCCAGGAGGCTAGACAGTGATCTCTGGCGTCCCAGAGACACTCCCCTAATGCCAGGTCTCACTGCTCCCCACACCAACCCAACAACCTCCTTTACCTTACTTACACATGGCTTTCTCAGCCCAAACAGCACTGCCACCTTCAACAAACCCAGGCTCCGTACATGCGAGCTCCAGGTAGAGACAGTGCTGATACTACCTTTCCTAGCACATTCACCATACTCTGTTTCACACGCTATATAGCATAACTACAAGATAAGCTAAAGTTAAAGGAGCTAAATAAACTTACAGGATCAGCAAGCACACTCACTTTGCCGCATGGCCTCAAACAAAATGGATTAAAATAGGCCATTCCCACACTTAAATACTTCCTCTTCCTGGATTTCCTCCTGAGAGGAAGTGGATCTCTCCACCTGATCTCAAGGAGTTATGTGCCCTGCTTAGTAGTTCCCCCTGCTGGCCCCCAACTGACATTATTTCTTCTCTTATAGATCCACTGGCTACATTTAATTGCTTCATCTGACATTTCCCTCACTGTCTTCATCAAACTCTGTCCCCGCACTCCGAGTTCCCCCAGGAGCGAGACAGCTGATCTTGCTATGAATCCCCTACACCCCACTTCCACTGGACAAATCCTAGTCTTCCATCCTCGCTGCTCAGCTTCTGCTCCTAAGTCTGCATACCTAAGCTTTTTTCTTTCATAGGCTTCTTCCACTGAGTCTTCCCAAGGAACTCCCAGCTCAATGAAATAAACTATCTGTTGACTCACTGACCACAACACTAAGTCAGGCCTCTGCCCAGTACAAACTATTTCCTGGGGAACAACAAGCTTTCCCCCTAAATCTACTTGCATTTCCCAATCACAAGCACCTTCTAGGCAGCCACACCCTTGCCTCCTCACTAACTTATCCCTTCTGTATTTCTCCCCCTCACGGACAAACTGAATTATTAAACTCCTATCCTTAACACCTTCTGAATTCAACTGTCTTCGTTTCCCTTCGATGCCTACAGCTAAACATTTCAACACCTGGTTATGTCGCCATGTAAATCGGCCTTGTGACAAGCTAACTTTACAGCCTGACAAAATATGCTTTAAGGTTGTGGTACGTGAACACAATGGGCATGATGGGTCCTCATTTACCCACAGTTTTAGGTTCTGGGGGGTTGGTAACACATCACACCTACCAGGAATCTAATACGATTCTCCTCCATACTCCACAGGTCCCTCCAACTAAGCTTCCTCTTCTCTACACTTTCCCAATTCAACCACTGTCCCTGTTTAGCCTGGGCCACTACCTTTGCAGCCCTTACTATCTCCTCCTGTCTACGTATCTGTTCTACAGCCAGCTTTCTTTTATCTTTGAGACCTGCTTTATTCCATACCGGTTTGCCTGAGCCAAGCCCCAGACCTCCCCGGCCAAACTGAACATTACCTACAATCTCTGCATGCCTAAGAGGTGCCTCCGCCTCCTGAACTGCCGATCTTGGGTTCCACTTCCTCCCGTTGGTTGGATTTGGAACCACACTCCTAAATACCATGTCCTTACTCCCAGATAACAAGAGCTCTGTCCTGACCTTGGTCCATTTAAATTCCTGTTAAACTAGATACTGGCAGCTGAAGTATCCCTTTTCCATACAATGCAACACTACTTAGGCACCTAGGAGCACCCAACCAATTCCTAATATAGGAGCTAACTGACCTTTCAGTTCTCTCCACTACGGATGTTGGAATTTCATAAATTGACAATGGCCACATTAACCTAGGATATAGCCCAAATTGCAAAAACCACAACTTCAACTTTCCTGGAAGTTCTGATTTATCTATTCTATCCAATCCTTCAGCCACATCTTTCCTAAATTTCACCACCTGTTCCTCATCATTCAACTCCACATTGTACCACCTACCTAAGCTCTTTACTGACTTTTCCCTAATTGTTGGGATGTCCTCATCATCTATGACAAACTTCCTATCACTTAACTTCCCTCTACGTATCGAGATGCTTCTAGATTTACTAGGCTTGATTTTCATGCTGGCCCACTTGAGGTTCTTATTTACCTTCTCTAGTAGCCTATTTGTACATGGCATTGTTGTGGTCACCAGTGTCATGTCATCCATGTAAGCCCTAACTGGTGGAAGATGCAACCCGTTCTGTCGTCTCTCCCCACCTACCACCCACTTAGAAGCCCTGATGATTACTTCCATTACCATAGTAAATGCTAATGGAGAAATTGTACACCCTGCCATGATGCCTATTTCTAGCCTAATGTAATCTGTTATTATTCTGAACACATGATGGTTTACTGTCAGAGGTCAGAGGTTAATTTATCTGTTACTGTCTTTATTTTTTTTTATTTTAAATCATTTTTATTGATCTTATTTAATTGTTTTTAGTTTCTGGTGTCTGCTCATCTCCCTGTTATTTCAGTGTTTGATCAGCTCATCAGTTAATCATTAACCTGTCTGAGACTTGCTTTACAAATGAAGGTTGATTGATTGATTGGTTGATTAACTGGTCCAGTGGGGCCAGAGGACAAACAGACAGATAAACAGACGTCTCTTTTTTGTGCTCTACTTCTCTTTGAAGTCCAGTTTAACCAGTTCAACTCGGCTCAGATCTCCAAACATCTATGTCGGATTCAGTCAAGTTCTGGATCAGTTCAGCAGGTCCAGATGACGTCAGTCCACCACAGTCCTGAATCCACAAACCAGTCGGATGCTGTTGGTCCTTGAAAATCTTTAAATCTTTATAACCACAAACAAAAAGTCAGAACGACTCAGATCCTCCAGTAAGAGATGTTCTCCCATGTGATCCAGTCTGGTCTCTGTGGTTCTGGTTCTCCCATATGATCCAGTCTGGTCTCTGTGGTTCTTGTTTGGTTGCTCTAACAGAGCCAGTAGTTTCAAACCAGGAGTCATCAGTGAGAACCAGCACAGGTTCTGCTCATCATGGTCGAATAAAAGAGTTTATTTTCTTCTTAAGATCTGGAAGGTGTTGGAAGTTCCTGAAAGGTGTTGGAAGGTCCCGAATGGGTTCTACAAAGGTTCTAGATGGTTCTGTAGGGTTCTGAGATAGTTTGTAGAACAGTGTTCTCATCTCATCTTCCTTAGTCTGGCTCGGTTCTCTTTGTCTCGTTTCTTTAAGGATGTGATGTAGTGATGAAAGAGTACTTCCTGTTCCTTCTTCCTATTGAGGGCATCAAACCGCTGGTCACCACGGTAACGAGCACAGAACTCTTTAAAGGTCGATCTGCAGGGAACCATAAAGAGACAGGTGACTGTCAGGTGATGTGGAGACACCGCCAAGTCCAGCAGCATGTTGTTGAATCACTGCAGCATGCAGAGAAACAACAGCATGACAACAACATGACAACACAACAACATGACTAAAAACAACATGACAACAACAACACGACAACAATGTGACAACTACATGACAACATGACAATATGACAACATGACAGCAACTCGACAACAACACGACAATATGAAAACAACACAATGACAACTAGACAACAACATAACAATATCATGACAACAACAAACAACTACATGACAATGACACGACAAAAACATGCCAACAACAGAACAACATAACAATAACACGACAACAAACAACAACATGACAACAACCAAATACAACATGACAAACACATGACAACAACATGACTAATTATGACAACATGACAACAACACAACAGCATGAAAACAACTAACAACAACATGACAACTACATTACAACAACACGAAAACAACATGACAACAACAAAAAAAAACACTGACATGGAGACAACAAACAACAACATGACAATAAAATTACAGCAACATAACAACATGAACACAACACAACAAAAACATGACAACATGACACGGCACAACAATAACATGGCAACAACACTGCAACATGTCGACAACAACAAACAACAAAAACAACAACAACATGACAACAACAACACAACAACAAACAATGTGACAATATGACAACAAACAACATGACAACAACAAACAACACCATGACAACAAACAACAACATGACATCAACACAACATGACAACAGCAAGAAAACAACTAACAACAACACAACAGCAGCATGACAACAAACAACAACATGACAACAACAGGGAAACATTACAACAACAGGACAACAACATGACAACAACTAACAACAACATGACAACAACAAACGACAACATGACAACAACAACCAACAACATGACAACAGATCAATAGCATGACAACCACACAACAAACAACATGACAACAACATGGCAGCAAACATGTCAACAACTGGACATCAACAAACAATAACATGCCAACAACATGACAACAACATGAAAACTACAAACAACATGACAACAACATGACAACATGACAACCATATGGCACCAACAAACAACAAAATGACAACAACACAACAAAATAACAAACAACACTATAACTAAACTCCAAATGACGTCTGGTTTCTGTTTGCTGTTCCGGCGCTGAGCTGACATTGACGCAGTGATGTTTAAAAAACACTAAAACAGGAAACACACGAACACTTGTCAACATTAAACTACATGCGTGTCTTCGTTGCGGCTCCGGCAGAGCTCAGACTGTATCTGATTGTTTTGTGTTTTGGTGTTTGGAGAAGAACAGTTTTGATGGAAAATGTCTCTTAGACTCTGATGTCATTGATGATGTCACTCAGCAGAGCAGCCTCGGCCGACACACATAAATAAAACAATGACATTAAAAATACTTTGATCAGTCACTATTTAACCGAAACGGATGTGATTGGCTGAGCTGTGTCAGGGTCAGGATGTGATTGGCTGATGTGTGTCAGAGTCAGGATGTGATTGGCTGAGCTGTGTCAGAGTCAGGATGTGATTGGCTGAGGGTGTATTTAATAACCACTCAGCTCTTTAACACTTTGTACATGAACTGACACAAACTGACAGCGCCTCCTGCAAGAGACAGAGTCCAGACGTCGACTCTGAAACTGATGACATCGTTCAGACATGTTCGGTCTCCATCAGTCTGCTGAGAACACGAACTGTGTGGCGTCAGCCGGAGTTTGATTCTCTGTGATGTGACAGGTGGACAAACACCTGCAGGTCCAGGTGAGGAGGTGGACTTAGGTCAGGACAGGAACACAGATGAATAATTAAGAGTGATGTGGTGAATAATGAATGAGTGATACCTGCTGGTGATCTTGGCCTCTTCCAGCAGCTGTTTGAACTCCTCTCTGGCTTTCTGAAGTTTACCCTTCTTCTCTTTGTACTCGTCCTTCACCCTGCTCTTCACAAACTGATCAAACACCTGCACACACACACACACACACACACACAGGTAACAGCTATGACATCATCACCTGCTGCTCAGCTGACATCAGCACAGTGTGAATAAAATCGTTTGTTCGGACCTGTTTCCTCTGATCTGAGGTTAGCAGCAGGTATCGAGGGTCAAACACCATCTTATGGAGCTCTTTCTCCCAGGTTGAGAACGCCGACACCTGAGGGTAGAGACATTAATGATGGTTACAGGTACCAACATGTAGTGATGGGAATAACGGCGTTGCAAATAAACAGCGTTACTAACGGCACTACTTT
>JANUFT010000019.1:60000-112500 GCA_037127435.1 Epinephelus malabaricus | reverse complement strand
AATGTGTTTTGTTTGTTTCTTTTTTACTGTAGATAGTTACTAACATGAGTCATCCTCAGACAATACAATACTACTAAAAAGTAAACCAATAATAACAATAATGAAATAAGCAAAACTAATATTAAAATTATGTTGAAATGTTAAAATCTATTTACAGAGTGGAATGGTAGCCTAATAGATAAGTTAGATAATATTTATTATTGTTTAGACACTTTGTTATTGTTTAGATACTATTTAGCCTATTATTGTATTTACTTTTAGCATGTTCTACTTTTATCTACTGTGGGCTTTATGTTTTAACTTATTTAATAACGAATGTATTTTATGTTATTTATCATAGTTTAGTTCTTAACTCAAGTGTTTCTTCAGTGGGAGCCGTGTGCGCCGGGGGGTGGGAGGGGGGCAGCCGCTGGTTCTGTGGCACTGGCTTGGGGTCCACTCTCCCCTGATGGAGTGGAGGGTGGCCGGGTTCCCGGGGGTGGACGGCTCCATGTGATGGTGTTTCCTCTCTGGTTCTTCCGTGCTCAGCCTTATTTTTTTCTTCTTATTTATTTATTTATTAGTGGCGTTTGGATTCGGTTACGACAGTTACGACGGCAATCTGAAATGGAATGAAGCCCACAGATGGCAGACAGTAGCTACAAAACAGCAGTGGAATGCGCCCCATCCGCCAACAGCACAATGCTCTTAAAGCCCTACGCTATCAAAAGCTGGCAAAATACATTTATTTTATGGCCTTGACATTAACCTGTCATATTGTTGAGTTATCAAGGACACACGTGTTTTTGTGTGTATACAGGAATGTTAAAGATATCATTGAGGAAAACGAGGTTGATGTGACATCGTTGAATCAGGGAATCCGTGTGACCACCACGACAATGGATCCTAATTTACTTCACAATTGCATTGTTTCTGTGGTGGCAGCACATAATTTTAACCCATTACGTGCTGCCACCATGGAATGCGGTGTTAAGAGGTTGTGGTCATTTGCTTTAAACATCTCACGACAGGTTCACTGATCTAAAGTGGGTGGGGCATTCCAGCAGGACTGTGCTGTGACTGATCCATTGACATGACAACCAAACACTGACGCTGTGACCGTCTGCAGCGGTTCACGGTCGTCATGACAACACCGCTGAGACGAGTTAAAGCTTCACATCAGAAACACTGAGAGGAGCTGGTTTTCAAAATGACTTCATAATGACATCATCAGTTAACATCAATCATCAATAACAGTTAACTCTGTGTGTGTGTGTGTGTGTGTGTGTAACAGAGCAGCAGTTACCATGGCGACCCTGGGACAGGTGTGGAGGCGACAGGAAGTTTTTCTTTTCTTCCTTCTTCACTTCCCTCCTTTTCCTTCTCCTCCTCGTCTCCCTCCTCTCCTCTGTCTACAGACACCTCAACACACTTAAACACACACACACACACACACACACACACACACACACACAGTGAATCATCATAAATCATCACAGTGTATCAGACGCATCAGTTATCAGGCCAAACGGACCAGTCCCTGCCTACTGATTGACTGTAAACCAGGAAATGTGATAAATCCACACGAGATGACATGGATGCTCTTATTGGCTCGAGTCAGGTGTCAATCAAAAGGTCAGAGTTCAGCTGCCATTTGGGTTCCAAGGTGTTTTTGTTTTCCAAGATTTTTTTTTTGAGGATGTAAAAATATTTCGCTGGACTCAGACAGATCTTTAGGAGCGTCAGAGCGTCGAGGTTCTGTTGGAATATATTGGTCTGTGGATTACAATCAGACGTCCCACGTGAGTTACACCTGGCGGCCTGACAGACGTGTTTTTGAACCTGCTGTGATGGACATCTCTGACATGGTTTTCTGTGACGAGCGTTGCTTTCTAACGATATGTTGTATTAGTGCACCGCTTCAACACTGCAGTTGTTTCATCATCATCAGATGAAACAGCTGGAGGCCACAGATGGGCCGTCATAAATCTAGCTCCGCCTCCAGCAATGAGTTAAGTTTTAATCAGAGAAGTTCACCTGCTTGTTGTCGTCCATCGCTCTCTCCGTCCTCAGCAGCAGTGCTCCTCCATAAGAAACTTTACCTCCACTCATCCCTCGCTTCTCTGATGGACACAGAGAATAAACTTTATGTAAACTGCTGTAAGAAACAAAACAAACTGACACCAGACAGTTATTGATTACATGATTACATGTAAATGAGTCCAACAGTTATCAATCAGTCACTGACCAGAGGGACTGAACTACACCTTCGTCATCATCATCATCATCATCATCATCATCATCATCACTGGAGACTAAACCTCAAACAACAACTCTGAGACCTGAACAGAAGGCCAGACAGGACATTATCAGCATGTGTTTATCCCTCTGTACGGCAGAAAACAAAAACATCATTGACTAATAAATTGATCAATAAACTGACAGATGTCAGACCAGGATGGATCAAAGAGTTAAAGACTCATGTTGGACTCTCTAACCTGTGAGGTGGATGCTGGTGTGTCATGTGACTGTTTGTAGTTATTGATCTGTTCATCAATCAGAGATCATAAGCGAGCTGAGTCCACCTCCGTGTTTCATCTCTGTGTCACAAACAGGAAGTGCTGCCTCATTCTTCCATCAAACACAAACAGGAAACCCTGATCATCCTTCTCCCAACAGCAGTTAGCAGGCTGTTAGCTCGGACGCTAATTAACAGGAAGTTTACAGAGTTAAATGAGCATCGACCCCTGATGACTGACTGCAGACCTGCTGCAGGAGCAGACATTACTGAACCTGGATAAGTACAGATGTTTGTCCTGCTTCAGACTCCGTACGCTCGGAGGTCTGATGTGTCGGCGTGCTGCTGATTAGCGGTTTGAAGTTAAAACTTTATGACAGATCTCAGTGTAGTTTCACTTCACCTCTGATCACAGTGAGTTTGCTGAGATCAACTGATCACAGCGGGAAATGTTTCTGTTTTAGTCTGAATGTTGATCCACAGTCACACATCGAGTCAGTGTCCAACAAACATACATAAAAACAAACAAACAAACACAGCTAGAAAAAAGAAATGTATGGAGTGCTGCAGGGGTCTTCAAAAAGTGTGGTCAAACTCTGGTGCACTTCAGTGCAGGAATCTCAGTCTTGACATTTTCAAAAGAAGAATCTGAGGCAGTCAGAGGGACATTTATAAAAAGCCTTTATTAAATGGCCTTACAAAGTCATTTAAAAACGCCTACACATTTCAGCCATACAGACCTTCATCAGGGCATTTACAAATGGCTGTCAGGCTACTTCCTTTATAGGTTCAGTCACATGACCACAAAGTTCAAAGGGTGAACACAAGTCACTATCTCTATAGAAGGAACCCACATAAGTACAGTACAATCAAAAAACAAAAACACATCTGATTACCAATATGAGCAATAATCCTAAAAACAAGACATTGAGAGAAAATGAGTAAAATCCAACTCTCTATTTAGTCCTGGATTCTCTTTGTAAGAGTTTTTTTAACCTGTCTCCTCCCCTGATTGTTCTGGCAATATGTTCAATGCCTATGATTATCAAAGAATAGCTGCTGCCATGCTGAGCTTCTTTGTAGCGCAGGGCCATGGGATATAGTGGGTTACCAGTTTTTATAGCTTGTTTGTGTTCAGATAGTCTCACATTTAAACAAACACAGCTCGTTGTCACTTTTATGAAAAGTTTCTGTGAGAATAAAATTCTGCATCTGAAACAGAATGAAGTGATAAAATGTGACAGATGAGGAGAATCCTGCGGCTAACGTTGCTCCTCCCTGAGAAGAAGAGACGTTGTGACAGCAGACACATGGTCATGTGATTGTGATGTCAGAAACCATCTGTGACTGAACCATGAATTCAGATCAGACTCAGTTTAACTCTGCAGAAAAACAGAACTCAAACTTGACATGACATCATCCGACAAACTGACAACTCTGCAGCTCCGCTTCTGTTTATAATGAAAAAGTAGTTCAGATGAGTTTATATCATCTTCACTGAGATTTAGTCTGATTTTATCTTACAAAAAAAAAAAGCAGAGCTGAGCAGTGGGCTACAGGAGTCTGGTGAACACTTCTTTCTAACAGATTTGATAACCTCTCTAATTTCTGGGCTTTAACTGGCGCTGACTATGACATCACATGATGACATTGATCAGACATCACACAGATCCCTCTGCAGACACTGAAGGCATTATACTACCTTTAAAAATGCAGAAGAACTCCTGAACTCCTGAAGACATACTGACATTGAAACATCACCAGAGTTCAAATTTTCAGAGTTTGAACAAATGAACATGACAAAACTATCATGGAAAAAAAGTCTTACTGTGTCTGAGGTTTGTCAGCAGAGTGAATCTGGAAGAAAACCGTGAAGAGAAGAACGAAGGATGGACTTCATTCAGCACCTGAAATAGGACAGGAAACACTGAATAAGGTAAGGATAGGGACAAACAGATGACAGGCAGGCAGACAGACAGACCAGCAGACAGACAGACAGACAGACAGACAAACCTGAAAAGGTAACACGGGCCACCTATCAATGCAGAGCTGAGCAGGAGAGACAGGTCCAAAGACACAATGCTGTAAAACAGAGAGAGACGAAGGTTTCACATCTTTGTGTTAACATGTTACCATTATTTCTACTGTTTCTACTGTACATCTCCTACTGTAGAGTCACTGTACATCTTCTACTGTAGAGTCGCTGTACACCTTCAACTGTAGAGTCGTTGTACACCTTCTACTGTAGAGTCACTGCACATCTTCTACTGTAGAGTCACTGTACACCTTCTACTGTAGAGTCACTGTACACCATCGACTGTAGAGTCACTGCACATCTTCTACTGTAGAGTCACTGTACATCATCTTCTGTAGAGTCACCATTCATATCATCAAATAGAAACAGTTCCAGTTCTGGATGATTTCCATTTCTTTGTACCTCTGTTGTTGGAGACTGTCGTCTTTCCAAACTCATAATTGGTCGCGCCCATGCCCCCCTATGTCGTTGATCGGTCAGAATGATAGGCCACACCTCCTTTTCTCTTTGTATGTGAAGTCCTGCCCATTCAATGTAAGCTCCACCTACAGGATGACATCATAATGTCTGTGATTTGGAATCAGTCCTTGAAGTCAGATTTCAGTAAACAGGATCAAGAAACTCTGAGGCTAATCCTGAACTCTGAGTTGACTTACCCTGAGATGGGAAACTCTGAGTATCCGGTTCCAGAACAGCTGATTCTAATTAGTTCAGTCAACTCTGAGTAGGTACACCTTGAGTTAAGCATGTGCACAACCACAATAAAAAGCCATCATCAATGGAACCCTGATACCTCAATTCACAATGGCAACCAGAGAGAAAAAGCAATCAACTTATGTTACACCTGTGGAATTGGAGGTGCTCATGAATGCCTACAGCGAATATGGGCATATATTTCGTAAAAAAAAGTAACATCGGTGCTAAGGAGAGAGAAGCAGCATGTGAAATTTAGCAAGCAGAATGGTGCCATGGAGATTGACTCAGAGTTTGACTTACCTCTCTTTCTGGAACTGAAAACCCAGAGTTTACCTCATTTCAGGGTTAACATACTCGAGTTTTCACTAAATCCGCTTTCTGGAATACCCCTCAGATCTCTGAGTTGACTGAGCCTGAGCTGAGAAACACTGAGTTTTTGATTCCAGAACAGCTGATCACAATCAGTTCAATCAATTCTGAGTATGTTCAGCCTGAGAGAAGCCCGTTCACAGTGAGCACCAAAAGACATCATCAATGGACTACAGATAACATGATTTTCAATGGCAGAAAGTGGAGTTAAAAGCAGAAAGCTACTTATTTCATCCCAACTGAATCGGAGACTTTAATGATAGCGAATGAAGACATGAAAAAAAATCTATTACGTCAGCTGCAGCTAAACAGCGTGAGGTGTAATGGGAACAGACTGCAGAGCAAAGTCAATAGGTAATGTGAAGTGACGTTATGTAATGTGATGTGGTAATGTGTCTAATATACAGAAAATATAGAAACATGTTTATATCTTAACAGTCTTCATATATTTCAATATATTTCAGCACATAAGAAGAACACACCAACTCGCAGCAACTCGAAATCAAATGTTGTTGATGATGTTGTACAGAGTGGTGAGAAGTTTTGCTTATACTTACATCAATCTGTCAATATTAGGCTGAGGCTCAGTGGATTGCTGTGAAATGAGTTCTGATTCACATAATCTCCTGTATTCTCAGATGGAGCTAGAGCTAGATTTATGTCCAGGGAAAACCACAACAAGGGTCCAAAGTCTTTTCAGAGCCAGAGACACTTTTCTTACGGGCCAACAAACCGCTGTCTCTCTGATGTGTTCAGTGTCTCTGATGTTATAAAGAAAAGAATCAAAGGACAATGCATAAAATGTGCTGTGATGATAGACAGGGCCCTGATCTGATAGCCTGTCTCAGATTAAGTTTGTCAATGTAAAATGATTTTGTTTTTTATTATGTTTCTCATCTTTCGGTTTAAATGAAGATCTGATCTGATTAAATCTGCTGATGGATGAAATCTGATGTTCAGGTGTTTATGTTTTTTCTCATCCAGCTCTTTTTCAGAGGATTAGGGTTACATTTGTCACTTCCTGTCTTCAGTGTTTACGTTTGTCACTTCCTGTTTTTAGTGTTTACATTTGTCACTTCCTGTCTTCAGGGTTTACATTTGCCACTTCCTGTCTTCAGTGTTTAAACCAACTCCGCTCAGAAGCCCATGTCCGCGCTCCCTCCCTCGTCTGTTAAATAGTATCTCCCAGGCGCACTACGTCATCAAACCATGTGATGTCTGGTATTACCAGATTCAGGAAGCTCTTGGCTTCCTGAATCTGGCATTGTTTTTCTTTTACTTTTTATGGATGTTTTTTTTTTTTTTTTTTTTCCTTTATTGAAAAACACAAATCAAACAAACGTAGACGCCAGGGGGTGACATACATTCAGTGGCAACAATTCAGAATATCATATTACAGAAATACTATTACAAAATAATATTTTTTCACAGATGGATAGTCAATGAAGCCAAACAATATATGTTCAAACCAAAAGGAGAAATGTGGTTCTACACAAATACAAATCAAATTACAAATATCCTTCCATAATTTGGTAGAGAATGGGCAATTCCAAAATAAATGAAAAACATCTTCAGGGGATCCTTCACAAAAACAACAATTAGTATCGATATCTTTTTTGAAACGTTGAAGAAAAACTTTACATGGGTAGAATCTATGAATTACTTTAAATGATACTTCTTTCATTTTATTATTAATCAAGTATTTTGCAGATTAAGTCCAAATCTTTTTCCAGTTGAGATTATTAACAAAGTTGTTCCAATAAGAAACCACATATGGAATTGATACAACATTTTTCTGAAACAATGCACGTAAATGACGATTATTATTGCGTCTTGAAGAGAAACAAATCTCACCGATTTCATGTTTGGTTGGATCAATAGATAATAAATTTAAATTCGGGTTCTGTCCTGCCATACTTTTAAATAGCATAACAAATCCAGCAGGAATTGTATCTATAACAATATTAAATTCCCTAACAGGAATAATAATACTGTATTTCAAAATAAATTCTTTATATGTCAGAAGTGAGCCATTTGAATTAAACAACTGACCAACCAAAAGAATGTTATTAGAAAACCAGTGACGGATAATATGGATTTGTTTCTGTATATAATGTCTTTATTGTTCCATAAGTAGTATCTATGCAGGGAGAAATTGAGTTTATAAATCAGTGACCATGAGAAAAGCATCTCTTTATGAAAATTGGATAGTTTTGTGGGGAGTTTTTCGATATTATAATTACAAAATAAAAGGAAATTTAGGCCTCCTAATTTAGAAAAAATAAAATTTAATATAAAGTTCCAAATTGAAAATGGGTTCTTAATGAAATGTTTTAGCCAATTTATTTTGAATGTATTATTTAAAGTGTAAAAGTCTAAAAAGTTAAGGCCACCCTTATCATATGAGTTAATTATTACTGATTTTTTGACATAGTGATTTTTGTTCCTCCATATAAAGTTAAAAAGTATTTTGCCAATATCGTTTGAAATCTTTTTGTTTACATCAAGGGATAGAGCAGCATATGTAAGGCGGGATATTCCCTCAGCTTTAGTCAGTAGAATTCTTCCTCTTAGTGATAAATCTCGCTGCAACCATTGGTTAATTTTTTTTGTGTTTCGTCAGTAATTAAATCAAAATTCAAGTTACACCTGGCCCCTCTATCTTTGGTGATAATGATACCGAGGTAAGTAATGGAGTCTTTTACAGGTATATTACAGACAGAAGGGATGTCACAATATTTGAGAGCAAGAAGTTCACATTTCTTAATATTTAAGCGAAGTCCAGATGCAGCAGAGAAAGTATTTATCAAATCAATAGACAAAGGTATCTGAGAGAGAGCTTTTAAAAATAATGCTGTATCATCAGCCAACTTCATTGTCTGCAATTGAGATACCTTTTAGTGGACTAAGCCCACGTTTAAGGAAGAATCGAGGAGAAGTACCAGTATGCAACTTGACTGAACAGTTTCCGTTAGTGTACATTGTTTTGACAGCACTGCTAAAATATGACCCAAAACCAAACTTTTCCAAGGCATGATAAATGAATTTATGTTCTATTGTGTCAAACGCCTCTAACCAACTTCTCCTGCTTCTAACAAAGGCCCCATCAGCCTTTAATTTGTAAATGTCATCTAATTTATTTTGCAGATTCATTAAATGTTGTAATTCATTTTCTGATAAATTACCAGGTGTTTTTGTGATAATGATGTTATTGTCATGGTTTGGGTTTTTGGTTTTGTTTTCTGTTGTTCTCCTCCACCTTTTTCCCTTCCCTTACCTTCCTTCTTTTCAGTGTGTGTGGCTGGAGGCGTGGCTGACCCACTATCCAGCTCCCGCTCTGCAACCGAGGCACACCTGAGTCTCATTCATCAGTAATCACCTCTCCATAGAAGAACGGTCCTCACTCCACCACACTGCCAGATAATTCCGTCCTGTTCGGTAGTGCAACCTGAGTTATTTCCTGTGTACTTTTCTAGTAAGCTCGTTAGAAGACATCAGTGTGTTTTTTCCCTTGTGCCTCAACCTGTTTTTTCTTCTCCGGTTCCCTAGGGTGTGCCTCGTTGAGTTTTTTTTTGCCTGCCACCAGCTTGCCGCGGTCAGCCACCCTCCGGTCACCATCCCGGCTCAGCGCTGGCATTTTTTCAGTTTGTATCTGCCTGTCACCATTTTTCTGAACATTAATAACTGTACTTTAATTCATTCTTTGTGTCCGACTCCGCTGCTGTGGTCCAAGCCAAAACCCAGACCTTGTCAGTTATTTCTGTAATTATATTTTCTTCTTCAGCTTTTTTAGCTTTGGCTATCAAACTCCCATATGTTCTCAAAAAATATGATAATTCGAATTTAAAAAGTTCCCAATTACAACAAAATTTTAAGGCCACCTATCGTGAAGACCATCTAGGGCGATATTGAGGTCCCCTCCCATTACTATCATTGCATTGGGGAATTTAGAAAGCCAGTGTAAGAAACGGAATTCTAAAACATCAAGCAGCATATCATTATCACACTTTGAATTGTACCCATACAAATTAACTAATAGAACAACAGTATCATTGGTGTTGATGATCAAAATAGAGTAATGACCCTTAGGCTCACCTTCAGAATGTAAATTGTCCCCATTGAAAGAGTTCCTCAAAATAGCAGTACCTGCTGCTCTTTCTGAGCCATGTGATAACCAGATACTGTTGCCCCACTGTGCTTTCCATAACTGTGCATCGTTCTTAACCGAATGTGTCTCCTGAAAAAAGGAAAAGTCAGTTTTCTTTTGTTTTGCAAACAAAAACAAAGCTTTTCGTTTGATATTCTGTCTCAACCCCCTGGCATTAAGAGAAAAAACAGAAAAAGACAATGTAAAAAGAACTACTGAGAACAAGTACTATAAACAGTAGAAAATTTAAAGTGCTTAAAGAACATAAGGCACCATCTCTATCCCTTGACGATAGAAAACAATGATAATACTGTTTGAATCAGTGTTAAACAATCTCCTCGTGAGGTAGATATCACCAGCAAAAAGTGGCGTCACAGACTTGGCTATTAAGTTGAAAAATAAGAATATAATAAAAAAAACGGGGAGAAAAGTAAACAGTTCAACGTGTCTTTCACTTTTTCAATTATATAAAAAAAAGCAAAAAAAAAAGCAAAATTGCACTCTTCTTTTTCCCCCATCACACCATCATAAGCCACAGTGTCCTAATGTCCTGAGCTCAGTAGTATCTTTAGCAACCCTTAGCTGTCCTCTCAGAGGAAGACACGGAAAGTTTTTCAATGTGGAGTGCAAAAATAATGGTTAATGTGTCCACAGAGAACAATATAGGAAACTTGGAGGTGAAAAAATAATGAAATAGAAAAATTATAGCAAGAAGAGCACCTCCTCCCATTCATATAACACGCTTTTTTCTTTTCTCCTCCCAGCCACAGTCATAAAATACAAACTGATTAGCGTCAATTTGACCTTAAAGCTGCATCTTCAGCAACAATTAATGGTCATTGTAGAGGAACTCAAAAACAATTTTAATGGGTACTTTTTAATGGGTAATGTACGCCGGACAGTTCAAAAACTTTGGAGGCAGAAAGTAACAAAGAAAAAGCAAAAAACTGCAAAAATGTACCACCTCTCAGTCACTTAATAATAACAAAAAGAGTATTTTTTCGTTTTGAATCTTTATTTGCAAAAAGAATCTCCATCTTCATCCCAGCTACAATCAACAAACAAAGATTGTATCATGTCACCTTGGTCTTGAGGCATATGTTTTCAGTAGTCCATCAGCTTGTCATCTTGGAGGAGGTCCCAGGGAGTTTCAGGAGTGGGAAGCAGCACCAGCGGATGATGTGTCCATCTGGGTCAGATTAAGTTGCTCTCGACGTACCTCCTTTCCCTCAATGATGACATGGGTACCTGCAAAATGTGCCTTCTTCCCTTCTTTCTTTGCAGCTTCAATCATGGGCCACAGCTTGTTTCGTGTCGCTTTGTCATCAGAAGTCAAATCTTCGGCGAACCTCAGCTTGTTGTTTTTAAGGTATTCGCTCTTTTTTGCCATCCTCCACAGAAGGTCTCTTGTAGATCTGTTTGTAAAACGAATAATAGTCATTCTGGGCCTGTTTGAGGTCCCCTGGTATCGTCCTAGGCGATGGACAATGTCAATGTCATCTGTGATTTTTTGCTGAGAAGCAGGTACCACAGTACAGCAGATGTTGACAACCTTGGCTTTAATATCTTCTGCATTTCCCTCAGGGACACCATGGAGTCTGAGGATCCATCTCTGTCCGTACCTTTCAGCTTCATTAAGCTTGAGTTGCAGATCTGCTATTTGTTGGTCATGCTTTTCATTGGCAGTTTTGACCACTTTCATATCAGTCTTTAATGACTCAACCTCTGCAAAGGTGAAATCAACAGATTTCTTCAGGGCCTCAATGCCGACTGCATTCCTGGTGATCATGCCCTCCAGGTTATTGGCTCGTTCATTAATTGCGGCAAGAATGTTGTTCTGTAAATCTGCAAGAGACATCTCAGCTTTGTTTTTTTTCCTTTGGTTTCACTGGTGTATCAGGAGCAGATTCTGGCAGAGGGATAAGGTCGGCATTTTGGCAACAAGCGTCAGTCCCAGAGACTGCATAATCTTGGTCAGCGTCAACAGGGGTAACGGCGGCAGTTGAAATAGTAGCTGAAGAGCTCGCTTGTGTCATGTGAGCATTTAGAGGCACTCCAAAAATCATACCTTCTTTGTGGACAGGAGTTCTTTTATCTTTCCGTTTCATTCCTTGTTCGTTTGGCATCATGTTCAGATGGAAAATGACGCTCCACAAACACAGTAGCAATGTGTAGCTATTTTTAGCTTAGCCGTGCGAGGTTGGCTGCTATCCAGCCAGTAGAAAAGGCAGTTAACTTGATATTAGCTGGAGAACCGGAGTTTGAAATACTGTGAGATTGTTAACACATAGTTTGCATGTGTTTAAAGCATCATATGTGAAGTCGAAAGGTGATGTCAAGGGATAGAAATGTAAAACACTGCTCAGCCACGAAAACTTGCGTCTGTTTCGGTCACCACTTCTTATGGATGTCGCACTAGAGCAGCCTAAACACACAGGGCTCTAGTTTTGCAGACCGGGCACGGCAGGGGCGCAGTGTACCTGTGCTTCGCCATCTGGGTGTGGCCAGGTGGATTTTGTAAGTTTGGCACACCGCGCATCTACTCCTCTTTCCCACCTCCGTCCCTCCTACCGGCGCAAGTCGGAAAGAGGGAGGAGAGAAGGCATGGAGTGGGTTTTACACACATCACACCAATCAAATTAGTGACAGATCCTTGTCCTTCTCTGCTTCCTCACTGGTGATGTCATCAGTTTCACATTAAAATGCAAAAAACACCATAAGCAGTCGGTGTGTGTGTGCGTGTGTGTGTGTTTATCTGCAGTTCGTCGTTGTTGTCGAAGGTCAGGTGTGACTCATCTGGTTAAAAAGACACCTCCACCACACAGAGAGCTGCTTCTCAGGTAATGACAGAAACTCTGCAGGTGCATTGTGGGAAATGTGGGATCCAATGTGTTTTTGGACATAAAGTCGGAATGTCTAACCACACACACACACACACACACACACACACACAAAGACCACCTGGCAGCAGATGATTGACAGGTACGTCAGGTATCACCTCGACTAAACGCACCCCCTCCCATCGTCTCCTCTTCATGTCTCTGACTCGTTTTCAGTTCGGATATAAAAGGACGATTCATCTGCCTTTGAATGTGTGTGTGAAGCAGCTTTGTCTGCACACACACACACACACACACACACACACAGCAGTAGGTAGCGCTCAGTCGTTTGAAGTGTCTCTATCTAATGTTGAAACGTTCTCTCTTCTCTATAATCCGATTTCTTTCTTTTTTTGGTCTTCATTTGCATAAAAGATAAAATGTAAAAGACTGAACGACCAATCACAAGCAGCAGAGGCAGCGCCAGGGTTGCCATGGAAACAGAGTTGTCACCATCAGCACCACAGTGATGAAACACAGACAACTATAATTACAGTACACAACCTCACACCAGGGGCGGGGCTGAGGTCAATCACATGACTGTCACCCAGCCAACCAGGGAGCACCAAATACAGAGTCATGCAACACAGTCCCCACAGCCCTGGTTAAGAGTTCGGTCCCCACAGCCCTGGTCAAGAGTTTCGTCCCCACAGCCCTGGTTAAGAGTTTGGTACTGACAGCCCTGGTCAAGAGTTTCGTCCCCACAGCCCTGGCTAAGAGTTTGGCACCGACAGCCCTAGTTAAGAGTTCGGTACTCACAGCCCTGGTTAAGAGTTTGGTCCCCACATCCTTTGTTAAGAGTTTGGTCTCCAGAGCCCTGGTTAAGAGTTTGGTACTGACAGACCTAGTTAAGAGTTTGGTACTCACAGCCCTGGTTAAGAGTTTGGTCCCCACAACCCTAGTTAAGAGTTCGGTACTATCAGCCCGAGATAAGAGTTTGGTCCCCACAGCCCTGGTTAAGAGTTTGGTACTCACAGCGCTAGTTAAGAGTTTGGTCCCCACAGCTGTGGTTAAGAGTTTGGTCCCCACAGCTGTGGTTAAGAGTTTGGTACTCACAGCCCTGGTTAAGAGTTTGGTACTCACAGCGCTGGTTAAGAGGTTGGTCCCCACAGCCGTGGTTAAGAGTTTGGTACTCACAGCACTAGTTAAGAGTTTGGTCCCCACAGCCCTAGTTAGGAGTTTGGTACTCACAGCCCTGGTTAAGAGTTTGGTCCTCACAGCCCTGATTAAGCGTTCAGTACTCACAGCCCTAGATAAGAGTTTGGTCCCAACAGCTCTGGTTAAGAGTTTGGTCCCCACAACACTAGTTAAGAGTTTGGTACTCACAGCCTTAGTTAAGAGTTTGGTACCCACAGCCCTAGTTAAGATTTTGGTCCCCACAGCCCTGGTTAGTTTGGTACTCACAACCCTGGTTACAAGTTCGGTACTCACAGCCCTGGTTAAGATTTTGGTCCCCACAGCCCTGGTTCAGAGTTTGGTCCCCACAGCCCTGGTTAAGAGTTTTGTATCCACAGCCCTGGTTAAGAGTTTCTACTCATAGCCCGGGTTGAGCATTCGGTCCCCTCAGCCTTGATTAAGAGTTTGGACCCCACAGCCCTGGTTAAGAGTTCAGTCCCCACAGCCCTAGTTAAGCTTTCGGTACTCACAGCCCTGGTTAAGACTTTGGTCCCCATAGCCCAGGTTAAGAGTTTGGTCCCCACAGCCGTGGTTAAGAGTTTGGTCCACACAGCCGTGGTAAAGAGTTCGGTACTCACAGCCCTGGTTACGAGTTCGGTACTCACAGCTCTGGTTAAGAGTTTGGTCCCTACAACCCTAGTTAAGAGTTCAGTACTCACAGCCCTGGTTAAGCTTTCGGTACTCACAGCCCTGGTTAAGATTTTGGTCCCTCCAGCCCTGGTTAAGAGTTTGGTCCCCACAGCCCTAGTTAAGAGTTCGGTCCCCACAGCCCTGGTTAAGAGTTTGGTCCCCACAGCCCTAGTTAAGAGTTCGGTACTCACAGCCCTGGTTAAGAGTTTGGTCCCCACAGCCCTGGGTAAGAGTTTGATCCCCACAGCCCTAGTTACAAGTTCGGTACTCACAGCCCTGGTTAAGAGTTTGGTCCCCACAGCCGTGGTTAAGAGTTTGGTACTCACAGCCGTGGTTAAGTGTTTGGTACTCACAGCCCAAGTTAAGGGTTTGGTCCCCACAGCCCTGGTTAAGAGTTTGGTCACCACAGCCCTGATTAAGAGGTCAGTACTCACAGCCCTGGTTAAGCTTTCGGTACTCACAGCCCTAGTTACGAGTTCGGTACTCACAGCCCTGGTTAAGAGTTTGGTCCCCACAGCCTTGGTTAAGAGTTTCTATTCACAGCCCTGGTTAAGCATTCGGTACTCACAGCCCTGGTTAAGAGTTTGATCCCCACAGCCCTGGGAAAGAGTTTGATCCCCACAGCCCTAGTTACGAGTTTGGTACTCACAGCCCTGGTTAACAGTTTCTACTCACAGTCCTGGTTAAGCATTCGGCCCCTTCAGCCCTGATTAAGAGTTTGGTCCCCCCATCCCTGGTTAAGAGTTTGGTCCCCACAGCCCTATTTAAAAGTTCGGTCCCCACAGCCCTGGTTAAGATTTTGGTCCCCCCAGCCCTGGTTAAGAGTTTGGTCCCCACAGCCCTAGTTAAGAGTTCGGTCCCCACAGCCCTGGTTAAGAATTTAGTCCCCACAGCCCTAGTTAGGAGTTCGGTCCCCTCAGCCCTGATTAAGAGTTTGGTCCCCACAGCCTTGGTTAAGAGTTTCTACTCACAGCCCTGGTTAAGCATTCGGTCCCCACAGCCCTGATTAAGAGTTTGGTCCCCACAGCCCTAGTTACGAGTTTGGTACTCAAAGCCCTGGTTAAGAGTTTGGTCCCCACAGTTGTGGTTAAGAGTTTGGTACTCAAAGCCTTAGTTAAGAGTTTGATCCCCACAGCCCTAGTTACGAGTTCGGTACTCACAGCCCTGGTTAAGAGTTTGGTCCCCCCAGCCCTTGTTAAGAGTTTGGTCTCCACAGCCCCGGTTAACAGTTCGGTCCTCACAACCCTGGTTAAGAGTTTGGTCCCCACAGCCCTGGCTAAGCATTCGGTCCCCACAGCCCTGATTAAGAGTTTGGTCCCCACAGCCCTGGTTAAGAATTTGGTGCCCACAGCCCTGGTTAAGAGTTTCTACTCACAGCCCTGGTTAAGCATTTGGTCCCCACAGCCCTGATTAAGAGTTTGGTCCCCACAGCCCTGGTTAAGAGTTCGGTACTCACAGCTCTGGTTAAGAGTTTGGTCCCCACAGCCCTGGTTAAAAGTTTGATTCCCACTGCCCTAGTTACAAGTTCGGTACTCACAGCCCTGGTTAAGAGTTCAATACCCACAGCCCTGGTTACGAGATCGGTATTCACAGCCCTAGTTAAGATTTTGGTCCGCACAGCCCTGGTTAAGAGTTCGGTATTCAAAGCCCTGGTTAAGAGTTTGATCCCCATAGCCCTGGTTACAAGTTCGGTATTCACAGCCCTGGTTAAGAGTGTGATCCCCACAGCCCTGGTTAAGATTTTGATCCCCACAGCCCTAGTTAAGAGTTCAGCACACACAGCCCTGGTTAAGAGTTTGATCCTCACAGCCCTGGTTAAGAGTTTGATCCCCACAGCCCTGGTTAAGAGTTTGGTCCCCACAGCCCTTGTTAAGAGTTCAGTACTCACAGCCCTGGTTTAGAGTTTGATCCCCATAGCCCCGGTTATGAGTTCGGTATTCACAACCCTGGTTAAGAGTTCGGTATTCAAAGCCCTGGTTAAGAGTTTGATCCCCATAGCCCTGGTTACAAGTTCAGTATTCACAGCCCTGGTTAAGAGTTTGATCCCCACAGCCCTGGTTAAGATTTTGGTCCCCACAGCCCTGGTTAAGAGTTCAGTACTCACAGCCCTGGTTATGTATTTGGTACTCACAGCCCTGGTTAAGAGTTTGGTCCCCACAGTCCTGGTTAAGCGTTCAGTCCCTACATCCCTGGTTAAGTGTTTGGTCCCCACAGCCCTGGTTAAGATTTTGGTCCCCCCAGCCCTGGTTAAGAGTTTGGTCCCCACAGCCCTAGTTAAGAGTTCGGTCCCCACAGCCCTGGTTAAGAATTTAGTCCCCACAGCCCTAGTTAGGAGTTCGGCCCCCACAGCCCTGATTAAGAGTTTGGTCTCCACAGCCCTGGTTAAGAGTTTGGTCCCCACAGCCCTGGTTAACAGTTTCTACTCACAGTCCTGGTTAAGCATTCGGCCCCTTCAGCCCTGATTAAGAGTTTGGTCCCCACAGCCCTGGTTAAGAGTTTGGTCCCCACAGCCTTGGTTAAGAGTTTCTACTCACAGCCCTGGTTAAGCATTCGGTCCCCACAGCCCTGATTAAGAGTTTGGTCCCCACAGCCCTAGTTAAGAGTTCTTTACTCACAGCCCTGGTTAAGAGTTTGGTCCCCACAGCCCTGGTTAAGAGTTTGGTCCCCACAGTCCTGGTTAACAGTTTCTACTCACAGTCCTGGTTAAGCATTCGGCCCCTTCAACCCTGATTAAGAGTTTGGTCCCCACAGCCCTGGTTAAGAGTTTGGTCCCCACAGCCTTGGTTAAGAGTTTCTACTCACAGCCCTGGTTAAGCATTCGGTCCCCACAGCCCTGATTAAGAGTTTGGTCCCCACAGCCCTAGTTACGAGTTTGGTACTCACAGCCCTGGTTAAGAGTTTGGTCCCCACAGCTGTGGTTAAGAGTTTGGTACTCAAAGCCTTAGTTAAGAGTTTGATCCCCACAGCCCTAGTTACGAGTTCGGTACTCACAGCCCTGGTTAAGAGTTTGGTCCCCCCAGCCCTTGTTAAGAGTTTGGTCTCCACAACCCCGGTTAACAGTTCGGTCCTCACAACCCTGGTTAAGATTTTGATCCCCACAGCCCTAGTTAAGAGTTCAGCACACACAGCCCTGGTTAAGAGTTTGATCCTCACAGCCCTGGTTAAGAGTTTGGTCCCCACAGCCCTTGTTAAGAGTTCAGCACTCACAGCCCTGGTTAAGAGTTTGATCCCCACAGCCCTGGTTAAGAGTTTGGTCCCCACAGCCCTAGATAAGAGTTTGGTCCCCATAGCCCTGGTTACAAGTTCAGTATTTACAGCCCTGGTTAAGAGTTTGATCCCCACAGCCCTGGTTAAGATTTTGGTCCCCACAGCCCTGGTTAAGATTTTGGTCCCCACAGCCCTGGTTAAGAGTTCAGTACTCACAGCCCTGGTTATGTATTTGGTACTCACAGCCCTGGTTAAGAGTTTGGTCCCCACAGCCCTAGTTAAGAGTTTGGTCCCCACAGTTCTAGTTAAGGTGTTTGGTCCCCACAGCCCTGGTTAAGAGTTTGGTCCCCACAGCCCTGGTTAAGATTTCCGTCCCCACAGTCCTGGTTAAGCGTTCAGTCCCCACATCCCTGGTTAAGTGTTTGGTCCCCACATCCCTGGTTAAGCGCTTGGTACTCACAATGTACTGCAAACATCAGCAGGAACACACACAGAAAGTCGGTACATCAGCATCTCGAGGGGAAACCTCCAATTAGTTCATTACTGCTGAAGGCTGAGATGGATCTCACACACACACACACACACACCCACACACACAAACACACACTGAAACACAAACTAACAGTCCTCCAGGCACCTGAGAGGAAACAGCTGATGAAGCAATGAGAGGAAAAGAAAAGGAGACAAAGGAGAGGAGGGATGAAGATGATGACGATGAAAAGGGTAGGAGGTGAGGATCAAGGGGATGGAGATGAGGATGAAGATGAGGATGAAGGTGAGGATGAAGATGAGGATGAAGACGTTAAGTTTGTCATGAATCAGCTTTTTTCTTCAAACTTTAAACTTTAAACATCAAAATTCACCTCTTCAATTATTCATGAAAAAAAAACACACTAAACTGTGTGTCACTTTGTGTGTGTGTGTGTGTGTGTAATCAGTGATTTCCACTCTGTTCTTGTAATGAAAAAACCTGCTGTTAAATTATTCACTAAATTAACTGAATGTGTGTTAATGTGTGTGTGTGTATGTGTGTTAATGTGTGTGTGTGTGTCTGTGTGTGTGTGTATGTTAATGTGTGTGTGTGTGTGTGTGTGTGCGTGTTTGTGTTAATGTGTGTGTATGTTTGTGTTAATGTGTGTGTTTGTGTTAGTGTGTGTGTGTGTGCGTGTTTGTGTTAATGTGTGTGTGTGTGTGTGTTAATGTGATAAACTGAGACTATGATTTTAATTTTATTCTAAAAAACAGAAAATTGTCTGAAAGTCCTGAAGTGAACCTGAGAGAGAAGGAGGAAGAAGAGGAAGAAGAAGAGGAGGAGGAAGAAGAAGAGGAAGAAGAAGAGGAGGAGGTGGAGGAGGAGGAAGAAGAAGAGGAAGAAGAGGAGGAGGTGGAGGAAGGTACTAACACTGTATGTTCGTGTATACATCACTGAGTGTTGACAGTATGAGTCATCCTCCAGGTGGCGCTGTGACTAAAGGTTTCACCTGATCTCAGACACTTTAACATCGTCAATGACACTTCATAAACTCTGTGATCATATTTAAATATGGTCAGTATTTTATCATCGTGTCAACACAGACAAACAGGAAGCCATTCTGATCAACTAATAAAGTTATGTGTCTGAAAACTTTATCTACAAAAACAAAGAAACAAAAACAGAGTTGTAATAAAAACTTTAAGATCCAAAATCTGTTATAGTTAAAAACTTGAAAACGTCTTTTAGGAACTTCATGTTGAGACAGACGCCACTGATGTCATCACTCCATAATTACATCGAGCCAATCAGTGCAGTGCGTTTAGAGCACATTATACAAAGATGTTGGTGCCAGCGTCTCCAATGTCTGTAGTGTTTGTCGTGTCTGTAGTGTCTGTAGCATCTACAGTGTCTGTAATGTCTGTAGCATCTGTAGTGTCTGTATCATCTGTAGTGTCTGTATTGTCTGTAATGTCTACAGCATCTGTATCATCTGTAGTGTCTGTATCATCTGTAATGTCTGTAGCATCTGTAGTGTCTGTATCATCTGTAGTGTCTGTATTGTCTGTAATGTCTACAGCATCTGTATCATCTGTAGTGTCTGTATCATCTGTAATGTCTGTAGCATCTGTAGTGTCTGTATTGTCTGTAATGTCTACAGTATCTGTATCATCTGTAGAGTCTGTAGTGTCTGTATCATCTGTAGTGTCTGTGTCATCAATAGTGTCTGTAGTATCTGAAGTGTCTGTGGTGTCTGTAGCATATATAGTGTCTGTATCATCTGTAATGTCTGTAGCATCTGTAGTGTCTGTATTGTCTGTAATGTCTACAGCATCTGTATCATCTGTAATGTCTGTATCATCTGTAATGTCTGTAGCATCTGTAGTGTCTGTATTGTCTGTAATGTCTACTGCATCTGTATCATCTGTAGTGTCTGTAGCGTCTGTAATGTCTGTATCATCAGTAGTGTCTGTAGCATCTGAAGTGTCTGTAATATCTGTGGTGTCTGTAGCATATATAGTGTCTGTGGCATCTGTAGTGTCTGTAGTGTAGTGTCATATTCATGAATAAATCATTTTCTGTTCTGTTATTACGTGTGTAACTGTGAGACTGTGTTTGTGTAACAGACTCATACTTTGCAGTAAGCTACAGACCTGCACGATTAAATTAATTCATTTTCTCTTCTGGTATGGTATGGTAGGTACTTTATTAACCCCTCGGGGGGAAATTTCAATGTCACAGCAGCAATTTAAAATACACAAAATAGGAGCTGCTGCAACAGGCTGCCGTTCACACAGCGCCAGGAAGGTAGGCAGGTTATGATTGTTCTGTTTTCTGTTAACACAATGCTGCATTTTATTGATGTTTTGGGGGTCGTTTTGATTTCCTTTGAGGTTCCGGGGTCGTATGTTGCCCATGTGTGAGGTCTGACTAGTGAGATTAACGTTACATTAAACAACACTTACCCAGCCATACAAGTGCAGTTCGCTGTCAGTATATAGTTGGTCGACTTGTTCAGAAACGCCCAGGTCTTGTACATTAGTTAATGTTACTGTTTTGTGTCCTTGTCGCTGGCTAGGCAGTACTTCAGTCCGTAGAGCACAAAAACCGTATTCAATATCTTGGACATGACAGCAAAGTACAAAATTATACACATCAAGGGATTTATATGCCTTGAGTTTTTCATGCGTATAAATGCTGGGTTTCTCCACAAGATATAAAAAATGTCCGGCCACTGTAGCTTAGGCCATTTCGTTGGTCTTCGGTTGACAAACTGTTAAAATAATCCGAGGAGGTGTGTGTATCTTCCATATTCCTCATACGATTCTTGATTATGGCGCTCCTGTCTGTACTGTTGACATGGCAACTGTCACAGTTCCTGCCTAGTGCGCAGCTGAGGCAGACAGGCAGTGTCACCGTCATATCTGTCCCCGGGAAAAGTAACGTTGTGGCCAACTGACAAAGTAACTACGTTCCGTTACTGTATTTTCAGTAGTAATGCATTACACACAACACTGGTAGTGTCTGTAGCTTTGTAGTGTCTGTAGTGTCTGTAGTGTCTGAAGTGTCTGTAGCGTCTGTAGCTCTGTAGTGTCTGAAGTGTCTGTAGTGTCTGTAGTGTCTGTAGCTCTGTAGTGTCTGTAGTGTCTGTAGCGTCTGTAGCGTCTGTAGCGTCTGTAGCTCTGTAGTGTCTGTAGCTCTGTAGTGTCTGTAGTGTCTGTAGCTCTGTAGTGTCTGAAGTGTCTGAAGTGTCTGTAGTGTCTGTAGCTCTGTAGTGTCTGTAGTGTCTGTAGCGTCTGTAGTGTCTGTAGCTCTGTAGTGTCTGAAGTGTCTGTAGTGTCTGTAGCGCCTGTAGCTCTGTAGCATCTGTATTTTTTTAAGTGGTGGAAAAAGGATTTGACCACGGTTCTTCTGAAAAATAAAAAGAGAGCTGTGAACCCTCTGAATGAAAAATATTCCACCGTTTGTTATTTCTTCACATTTGACACTACTTTCAGTCTTCAGATAATAAGTCCACACTCTGTTACACAGGAGACGTACGATCACTCTGAAATGTCTCCATTAACCTAATGAAAATAAGTTACACAAGTAACACAAGTTATATAAGTTAACTTAAGGACGGTTTGTTGATCACCTGAGCTTTGTTGATTGGTTTTATTCAGTGAGTCCAGGTGTCAACAAAGATCATCTCTGCAGCACTGACAGGTACTGGGTGCAGAACGTTGTGTCAGTGCCATCGTGGCAGAGGAAAGAGGATGACAAAGACAGAGCTGGCACGAAAGAGGTCGTTAGAGATCACATAAAAATGTTCATCTCAAACAGAACTTCTCATCTTCCTACAAATACAGATAAAAAGATTCCAGGTTCTAAGCTTTGTTCTGACGTACAGGTGACTACGGTGTGAAAGAAATTCAGGTGCCACAACAGGTTTCTGTCTGACTACGCCACCACACTGTTCTAACAAACAGTTCGTACATTTGCCCGTGAAAAGTACCGTCCCCAAAGTTCTGCATTCCCCACATATTTTGAAAGGCTGCAATCACGGGACCAATGAGCTGACAGGAGTAAAAGAGGAAGCAGTCCTTCCTCTGACGAGAGAGTCATCAGTTTCAGGTTCCTCTGAGGAGAGTCAGGAGCTTCAGTACATCGGCACTGAGTGTGGTCCTTCAGTAGTTCGTCCTTCAGACGCCACAGGATGACATATCTAACACACCAGCTGCAGGAAGTAGATCAGTGACAGTGACAGTGACAGTGATCATTTGAGGTCCTCTCAGCATCAGCTCCATCCTTCAGGCTGCGTCCCTCAGTAACTCTCTCCCCATGGAGATTCGTCAGGCGCCAACACTGGACAGTCTGCACTGAAAAGACACCTGTTCACTCTGGCTCTTGGTTTCCAGATTGTTATTTTTGTTGTTGTAAAGCGTTCTTGGGTCTCTTGAAAGGTGCTACATTAGTCTAAGTTATTATTATTAACATTATTATTATTAACATCTTCAGTAATTGAGGTTCATCCTATTTATTGGAATAGTGAACAAGGTTCAATCAATGATCAATAACAGCGGCAGCAGAAGGAGGAGTGTCGTCAGTTTGATCTGATGTTTTTATGGCGGATATGAACTCCCTGACTTTCTTTATGATTTAAAAATTTAAAACTACAGTGGTTTTACCTTTTCATTCATGTTTTATTCACATTTGTCTTTTATTTATTAATCAGCAGGAATGAAACGATAAATAAATAAATGAAGATGATTTTTTTTTTTATCAGCAGCTGAGAAAAAAAATATACGTTTTTAACTGTTTTTATTTTGGTATTTTTGTCTCTGTGTCACCAGATATAAACTGACTCCTCCTCCTCTCAAAGACATTAATTACACAAACACTAATAGTAATAATAATAATAATAATAGCCTAATAATAATAATAATAATAATAATTGTCTGTGTTTACACCATAACATCTCATAAAAACCAAATAAGAGTTAAATTATAATGTGCCAGTTTAAATCACTCAGAATAATTATGACACATTATTAAAACTTATTTAACAGAGATTTTAATACAGTTACTTTGACTCTCTATTTTTTTTTTTTCTGTTATGATTTGTTTGAAAACTGATAATACAAATGTCTCAGCGGCTTCATTTACTGGTTTGTTGTGATGCAGAGGAAAAAAGATTCTAATGGGAAGTAAAAATGAAACTAAATAAAACAGAGATCAAAGGTTTCTTTTTTTTGTAAAATCACCAAAACTGTTGATTCTGACAAATGAGACAAATGAAAAACAGACTGAAGAGAAAATCTGAGACAAAACCAGAGATCACTCTTCATACACACATCTACTGACACCTACATATATGATCTACTGACACCTGAATCCTAAATATATGATCTAATGACACCTAAATATATGATCTACTGACACCTAAATATATGACCTAATGACACCTGAATCCTAAATATATGATCTACTGACACCTGAATCCTAAATATGTGATCTAATGACACCTAAATATGTCATCTACTGACACCTGAATCCTAAATATGTGATCTAATGACACCTGAATCCTAAATATGTGATCTACTGACACCTAAATATATGATCTACTGACACCTAAATATGTGATCTAATGACACCTAAATATGTCATCTACTGACACCTGAATCCTAAATATGTGATCTAATGACACCTAAATATGTGATCTACTGACACCTAAATATATGATCTGACACCTGAATCCTAAATATGTGATCTACTGACACCTAAATATATGATCTAATGACACCTAAATATATGATCTACTGACACCTAAATATATGATCTAATGACACCTGAATCCTAAATATGTGATCTAATGACACCTAAATATATGATCTACTGACACCTAAATATATGATCTAATGACACCTGAATCCTAAATATGTGATCTAATGACACCTAAATATATGATCTAATGACACCTAAATATGTGATCTACTGACACCTAAATATATCATCTACTGACACCTAGAGTCACAGTCACCTAGTTCGATTAGAAGATGAACTCCTCTCCAGAACTCATGAAGTTAAAGATGAAACATTTCTTGAATATTTTAATCAAGGTTAAACTTTTTAATTTCATCTTTTAACAGAAAACAAAAAGGGCCTGAAACCAAAGTTTGGGCCCCCTGCATGGTCAGTGCTCAGTAGTGCCCCCTTCTTCTAAACCCTGTTTGAATCCAGCTCAGAGCCTTTCAGTTCTTGTTTGGAGGATTTCTTCTTCAGCCGTCTTCATGCTCTGCTCTTTGATCTCTATCCACAGATGTTTAATGATGTTTAGGTCGGGGGACTGTGAGGGGCGTGGCCAAACCTTCAGCTGTGGTGAGGACACAGGAAAGGTTTTCTTCTGATGACTCTTCCATGAAGGTCATACCTGTCCAGGTGTGTCTGCACAGTAGAACAGTGCACCACCACTCTTCCTTTCTAACGATCCTACGAGCAGCTCTCTCACAAAGCTTTCACTTTGACCTCCACAGTTCCTGTTAACGTCCATTTCTTAATGACATGACCAAGTGAGGGAACAGCTCCCTGAAAACACTTTGCTTTCTTCCTCTAGTCTTCATCAGGTCTTTGAGTGTTCAGAGTGCAGGCAGCCGTTTAGAGGAGCCCATGGCTGCTGATTGTTGGGACAAGCTTTCAGGAGTCACCTGCTCTGTCCTCACCATCACTGTCAACAAGAGACCCTGGGGACAGCTGTCTCACTGCTCAGCTGTCTAACTGTTCAAACTTCCTGACGGTGCTCCTTTCTTTTTTTTTTAGTCTAAAATTTTACAAAACTAACTAACTCATCTTTAATGTCATGTCTGTTGGAGATCACTTCATCTGAAACTCACGGTAAAAGTAAATTGCTGGGCCCAAACTGTCACATGACTCTGTATCTATAATGTCTGACGACACCTGAACATCTCACACCTACACACACACACACACACACACACACACACACACTCTAATGGCTCCTGTGGTCAATTACCTCAATTTCAGCTTCTTTAATCAGTCACCTGGTTATCAATAAAGACTGAGCTCAATGTGTGTGTGTGTGTGTGTGTGTGTGTCTGCAGCATAAAGCAGAAGCCTGTAAAGATGAGCTATGAGCTGTCCTCCTGAAAACACCCAATTACACCCTGGAGCACTGTGTTTGGTGCGTGTGTGTGTGTGTGTGTGTCCCTGTGTGTGTGTCTGTGTTCAATAAAGCTCTGGTCTCAGTTTATAGAGTCACTTTATCAAACTGCTCCTGAGCCCAACACAGATCAGGAGGTTTTTACTGACACAGTGTGTGTGTGTGTGTGTGTGTGTGTGTGTGTGTGTGTGTGTGTGTTTTCAACACAAAATTCTTAGTCTCATGTAGTGGGCCTGGCTGTGACTGAGTCACCTGCAGAGAGAAATGCGTCTTTGTTTGAAACAAGTTTACATTAGAAATGTACAAGGAGGAGGAGGAGGGAGGGGAGAGGGAGGAGCAGAGGGAGGAGGAGGAGGGGGGGGATACTTTGAGAAGAAAGTTTGAATTTCAGAGATTAAATAATTTACGAGAAAAAAAAAGACGTCGTCTCTGTCCCAGCTGTGTGTGTGATCTCTGCCTTCGGGGCTTTCTGTCAGAAGGTCAGGAGATGGTCAGGCTTTCTGTAAGAAGGTCAGGTTATAGTCAGGATTTTTGTAAGAAGGTCAGGTGATGGTAAGGCTTTCTGTAAGAAAGTCAGGTGATGGTCAGGCTTTCTGTAAGGTCTGGTCTGACCTCACACACCTGGTCTAGCCTCGTACACCTGGTCTCACCTCACACACCTGGTCTGACCTCACACACCTGGTCTGACCCCACACTTCAGGTCTGACCTCACACACCTGGTCAGAACTCACACTCCAGGTCTGACCTCACACACCTGGTCAGAACTCACACTCCAGGTCTGACCTCACACTTCAGGTCTGACCTCACACACCTGGTCAGAGCTCACACTCCATGTCTGACCTCACACCTGGTCTGACCCCACACTCCAGGTCTGACCTCACACACCTGGTCAGAACTCACACTCCAGGTCTGACCCCACACTTCAGGTCTGACCTCACACACCTGGTCTGGTCAGGTGATGGTCAGGCTTTCTGTAAGAAGGTCAGGTGATGGTCAGGCTTTCTTTAAGAAGGTCAGGTGATGTCAGGCTTTCTGTAAAAAGGTCAGGTGATGGTCTGACCCCATACTTCAGGTCTGACCTCACACTTCAGGTCTGACCTCATACACCTGGTCAGACCTCATACACCTGGTCTCACCTCACACACCTGGTCAGACCTCACACACCTGGTCTGACCCCATACTTCAGGTCTGACCTCACACACCTGGTCAGAACTCACACTCCAGGTCTGACCCCACACTTCAGGTCTGACCTCACACACCTGGTCTGGTCAGGTGATGGTCAGGCTTTCTGTAAGAAGGTCAGGTGATGGTCAGGCTTTCTTTAAGAAGGTCAGGTGATGTCAGGCTTTCTGTAAAAAGGTCAGGTGATGGTCTGACCCCATACTTCAGGTCTGACCTCACACTTCAGGTCTGACCTCATACACCTGGTCAGACCTCATACACCTGGTCTCACCTCACACACCCGGTCAGACCTCACACACCTGGCCTACCCTCATACACCTGGTCTGACATTACACACCTGGTCTGACCTCACACACCTGGTCAGAACCTCCTCCCTCTGTCTGTCTGTCTGTCTGTAGCTCCTCCCTCTGTCTGTCTGCCAGTAGCCCCTCCCTCTGTCTGTCTGTCTGTCTGTAGCCCCTCCCTCTGTCTGTCTGTAACCCTTAGTGTGTGACCTTACCAGCTCTATTCAGAACTCATTACCTTATCAAACACACACACAGGTCTGGATCAGAGGAGCAGGGAATTGTGGGTAAGAGATTAAACAATGCCTCTGAGAAATCACACACACACACACACACACACAGTTTCAGGATAATCAAACACAGCTTAAACACACGCTGCTGTAACGAGCTGCTTTACATTTTATAAAAGCTGATGAATCATTTATTATTCACAAAGCAGCAGAACACACACACACAAACAAACAAACACATACACACACACACACACACACACACACGCTGCAACACACATACTGAGTGAGTTAATGAGTGTGTCAGATGGTGAAACAACAACAGATGTGTGAAATGAAATAAACTTATTTTTAGATTTTGATGTAAATTTGTTTCATTAACAAGAAACAGGAAGTTCATCACAACGACGGCGCCACATGAATTAAGACCCAGGAAGATTTTAGTTCATCATGTCAGTCACATATTGAAACTGAGGAGCCTCTGATGTCAGAAAACATCCAGAGAACCCCCAGAGAACATCCTGAGAACCTTCTGAGAACATCCTGAGAACATTCTGATAACCTTCTAGGAACAACCTGAGAACCATCAGAGAACCTCCTGAGAACATCCTGAGAACCTCCAGAGAAAATCCTGAGAACATCCTGAGAACCTCCAGAGAACATCCTGAGAAAATCCTGAGAAAATCCTGAGAACCTCCAGAGAACATCCTGAGAAAATCCTGAGAAAATCCTGAGAACCTCCTGAGAACATCCTGAGAACCTCCAGAGAACCTCCTGAGAACATCCTGAGAACCTCCAGAGAAAATCCTGAGAACATCCTGAGAACCTCCAGAGAAAATCCTGAGAACCTCCTGAGAACATCCTGAGAACCTTCTGAGAACCTCCAGAGATCCTCCTGAGAACCTCCAGGGAACCTCCCGAGAACATCCTGAGAACCTCCAGAGAACCTCCTGAGAACATCCTGAGAAAATCCTGAGAACCTCCAGAGAACATCCTGAGAACCTCCAGGGAACCTCCTGAGAATATCCTGAGAACCTCCAGAGAACCTCCTTTCTGAATCATCCGATGAATGAATGAATCAAAGAACATCTGTGTCTCTGTAGACTTGTGGTTTTGACCTGTTTCTTCTTCTTCTGTGGTTATTCCTGCTTCGTGCTGCTGTTAATCATTTGTCTGTGTTTGTGTGTATTTTCAATGATGACACGCTGAGCTGCAGATTTGTTTCGCTGCTGCAGGAAACCAAAGACGATGCTGCTGCTGCAGATTGAAAACAGCATGAAATCAACAACAGCCGGATTTTAATTGCCAACGATTAGAAGTCAACAACAGAGACGCCAAACAATAAAGAACAAAGACTGAGGAGGAGGAGGAGGAGGAGAGTCTGTGAGAGATGAAGGGCTGCTATAAACTGTCAGAGAGACGGAGGCTTTGACAGGACTGCAAGTCCCATAATGCAGCTGTAACAAAACTACAGGTCCTATAATGCAGCTGCAAAAAGACCACAAGTCCCACAATGCAGCTGTAACAAGAAAACAGGTCACTGGAGGAAGTGGAGGTGAGACAGAAGTGAAACAGTTTCAATTTTGACGACTCGCTATAAAAAAGTTTTGATCTTAAATCCTAAATCTTCACAGAAACCTCTCGTTGTTGTCACCTGTCAGATTTCAGAAAAAAAACCCACAGAACCAATCAGAGAGTGGTTTGGTTTTTTCACGGCATGTTTAACACTAGAACCGCCATGACAGTCTGACAGACCGTTTGGGTTTTTATAATGCAATTAACTCTGTTTAGATAAAACCTACAAGCTACTCTTCCTATGACTTTTCCTAAAAATGTGTCTTGTATGTTTTCTGAAGTCTTTAAGTTACAAAAATGAAACATGCTAGACTTCTGAGCATTTCTACCTCTGACCGCAGCAGCGGACACACAGACCACTGCTGAAAATCTTACATTTTGATACATACAGGTGGCTATACATATTGCAAAACTCTGTAAAAATACACCAAAGCATACATTTTCGTTTCCAAATATTTATTTGGAAACAAAACCATTCATACTGTCAATAAAAAAAACATTTTGTTAATAATAAAAAATGAATGTAATCTCAACAGTGACCACGCCAGCCGGCGGGACTGTGGCTGAACCGCTTTCAATGTTCATTCATTCATTCAATCGCGTGTTCAATGTGTGTGTGTGTGTGTGTGTTGGTATGTCAGAGAGAAGCAGTATCACTAAAAAAAAAGTTTCCACTAATTGTTTCGGTGTTTATTTCTTTTATTCTTAAGGTTTTTTTTTTTTAATTAAAATGCGTAATATAGCCAATAATATTATAGATCAAAAGTTAATTTAACTTATTATTGTAGAATGTATTTAGCAAATCACCACTTTCAGCTGGAGACACGGCGCAGCAGCAGTGCAGCAGCAAGAAAAAAAAAGGCATTATAAAAAGCCGACAAATAGTGTTAATTAATTGACATGAGACATTGGAGAGGTTGTCAGTCCTAGTCTATAGTCTGTAATATTTTATTTTATTTTATCATAACTTCTCGGGAATTACTCTTTTGTGTGCTTCTGAGCACACGGGCAGCATAAACAATGAAGTTACATATGACAGTCTGGCAGACCGTTGCGGTGCTTGGAGGGGCGCTGTGATCCTGGCGGTCCTAGTGTTAAGTTGTGCCCGACACACAGATGAGACCCACAGTGAGGTTTAATTCTCAGGACAACTTTCTGACATTACTGAGAATGAGTTTTTGGTTTGTTAAAAACATTTTGGTGGGATTTGTTATTTCTGATGTTTTTATCATGTATATATATATATATATATATATATATATATATATATACATATACATATATGTTCAGAGGAAAAAAAACAGTTTTCATTAAACATCAGTCAGACACAGTCAGAGCTTCACATCTGTACAGATGTTAGTTTAAGAATCCTCATATCCCACTGACCATCAGTCTCTATGATAACAGTCCAATATTAATACATAGACTCTGTATAGTTTATGATGAATGTATTTAGTCTGTGATGACTAAACTTCACCATCAGTCACACATGTTTTCTGTTCACAGAATAAACTTCAAATCAGATGAATAAAATTTAAATCGATGAAATTCAGCTAAAATAAAAAGTTTATCTAAAATGTCATATTGTTGAGTCGACATCAAACCAATCAGATGTTAGATCAGGTGAGAGCCAGGTGTTTCCCATCATGCCCTGGTTCTTACAATCGGTGGAGAGCAACTGCAGTGCATGGCTCTAAAAACTATGGCCACCTCACTATTGCAAGATTATCGCTGTCCACTTTTATAATACGTCACAACAAGTCGGGATGAAGTCAGACACAAAACTAACCAGCATGCATTGTGCGGCAATCACCGATGATCAAATCTGTGCAGGCCTGGTTCATCTTGAGTGAGCCTATTGTTTGAAAGCAGCTGTGGAAATAAAGTTTTTATCAGCGGTTTAATGAATCAGAGTTTTTATGAACTGCAGCAGTGAAATATTTAAACTATGAAACAACAACAGCTCCGACTGTTTATCAACAAGTCCTCAGGTGCTCACGTGAGCCCTCCTCAGTACACTGACCTCTTGACTAGTGGAACCAGTGGAACCAGTTTAACTAGTGGAACCAGTGGAAAAATTTTAACCGCTGGAACCAATGGAACCACTGGAACCAGTTAAGGGGTGAACCAGGTTGATGGTTCTCCTCTGCAGACTCTCTGAAATTAAATATTAACAGCAGATTTCAACGAACACGTGGAACTCTTCATCCTCATCTTCATATTTTAGTCATAAAGACGCCATGGTCCCTAAAGTCTCCAAAAGTAGATCAGGAGCCAGAGCCTTCAGCTATCAGGCTCCTCTCCTGTGGAATCATCTTCCTGTTATGGTCTGGGAGGCAGACACAGTCTCCACATTTAAGACTAGACTTAAGACTTTCCTCTTTGATAAAGCTTATAGTTAGGGCTGGCTCAGGCTTGCCCTGTACCAGCCCCTAGTTAGGCTGACTTAGGCCTAGTCTGCCGGAGGACCCCCCTATAATACACCGGGCACCTTCTCTCTCTCTCTCTCTCTCTCTCTCTCTCCCCTTTGCTAACACTCATGTCCTGTTACTGCATCTTGCTAACTCAGCTGTACTGCATGTCACTAACTCGACTTCTTCTCCAGAGCCTTTGTGCTCCACTGTCTCTCAGGTTAACTCATATTGCAGCGGTGCCTGGACAGCGTGACGTGTGTGGTTGTGCTGCTGCCGTGGTCCTGCCAGATGCCTCCTGCTGCTGCTGCTGCCATCATTAGTCATACTTCTAATTCTATACTATCATACATTAATATATACCTTCAACTTATTGTACCACAAAAGCAGTGACTATAATTAAAATTTTATTACTTTCATTAATGTTGTTGTAAGCTACTGTCATTATCGTCTGTCCTGCATCTCTCTCTGTCTCTGTCTCTCGTTCTGTCTCATTGTGTCATACGGATTACTTTTAATTTATCATGTTGATCTGTTCTGTATGACATCTATTGCACGTCTGTCCGTCCTGGAAGAGGGATCCCTCCTCAGTTGCTCTTCCTGAGCTTTCTACCATTTTTTCCCCGTTAAAGGGTTTTATTGGGGAGTTTTTCCTGATCAGCTGTGAGGGTCAAAAGGACAGAGGGATGCCGTATGCTGTAAAGCCCTGTGAGGCAAATTGTGATTTTTGATATTTGGCTTATAAATAAAATTGATTGATTGATTGATGTCTGCGTCGACCACAATCACTGAGCACAGCTCTGTTTAAAGCTGCAGCAGAACACAAAACTCTTCCATCTAGAACCAGAACAGAACCAGAACTAGAATCTTTTATTGATCCACAATCAGCAGAATATGATTCACCTCCTCCACGTGATCCAGAACCAGAACCTGATTGTTGGTTGTTATTTTGGTCATGTTGGTGTGCTGGTTTTTCAGAGGAGATCATCGTGATCCAGAAACTATGTTTTTAAGGTAAATAAATCTGGATAACCAGAGTCCAAAAGTGACTACACATCACAATGGAGGCCATCTGCCAACAACCACACTGCAGCTACCAACCATCACCACAAGTGGTGTGAAAGAGAACACAATAACTGGGTACAACATTAAAATTATTCTTCTTATTATTATTGTTATTCCTAATGTCTACTTAATCTACTACATCACAGTAATTGTTACACAGATCAGTATAAACCAGCGTACTCACATCAACACTGGATCACATCATCACTGTATAACATCATTACTCAATCACATCATCACTGGATTCCACCATCACTGGATCAAATCATTACTGGATCACACCATCACTGGATCACATCATCACTGGATCACATCATCACTGGATCACACAATCACCGGATAACATCATTACTGGATTACATCATCACTGGATTACATCATCGTTGGATTACACCATCGCTGGATCACATCATCACTGGATTACACCGTTGCTGGATCACATCATTGCTGGGTTACACCATCACTGGATCACATCATCACTGGATAACATCATTACTGGATCACATCATCACTGGATCAGCTCATCGCTGGATCACATCACTGCTGGATTACACCATCACTGGATCACATCATCACTGGATCACATGATCTCATCTGATTTCAGAATCTTATTTTTCTTTGAACATCTTACTTTCAGGATTTGATCTGATCATAAAACCCAGATTTGATCAGATTACGCCTGAACACCTGGTCTCAGATTTCATCATCTGGATCATCTTAATCCAGATTAGTTCTGAAATATCAGATGCTTATGAGGAGATGAAAACAGACTCACCTGATGGAGGAGGAGCAGTGAGGAGAGGCAGGTCGAGAGGAGACACAGAGAGCAGTTGCAGGGGCAATAAGGAGGAAGAGGAGGAGGAGCAGGAGGAGGAGGAGGTCTCATCTCTCTCAGCGTCTCTTGTCTTTGTTGTGTGTTCTCTTCTAACAGAACCTGGACACACACAATCATGTTGGTCTGCATCAGCTCAACGACACCTCAACACCTGAACTCAAGGACCAATGAACTGAGACCATGCGCTTCAACACACACACTGTAACACACACACACACACACACACACACACACACACTGTAATGCCTGGTTCACACTACATGATATCAGCCTGGTTTCAGCCCGACACAGCGTCGTACGGTGTCGGCATGGATCGTGAACGAGTGTCATACATGATAATCTTTTATCTCTGTTTTATCTCGTGTAGTGTGTCATAGTGGACGACAACCGAAGCCATGTCTGGGACGCCTCACAACGTCCCAACATAAAGTCTAGCATGTTTGATGTTCTTTTTGTCTTCCATGACTTCTCCCGTCACAGCCGTCACTTTGACCAATAGGAGCACAGAGCAGTCTGTTGCCATGGAAACTGTAGGACAACAACAGCCCAGCCTTTTCGATATTTCCTGTAGGGACGTTAGCACACAGAGTAAAAAGGAAACAGCAGAGGCACTTTATGAAGACGCTGATACTACCATTAGCATCAAGCTAGCAAAGAATGTCATTTATTCATAATGGAGGATATAAAGTAAGAAAATTAAAATATAGTGGCTTTCACTGACCACAGCTGCAGAGGCTTCCAACTTCATTTCAAACACACTACATTAGAAACAGGCCATTATTTATTATTCCCTCTGTATTTTTATATTTTTAATTTTACTTTTAATCCGCAACATCTCCTGTTTCTGTTTCAAATTCGAAGCTGAGCGAATCCCTTCATTTTCTAAACAGGTATTTATTGTGAAACATTTGCAGGAACTTCCAATGGAGGATTCAGTGATGTCAGTGCGGTGCTTCAAATGTAGCTCCGCCCATCTGGTGGCACTTTTTACATTATCACTGAAGGATGACCTGGGGTGACTGGTGTGTACCATTGTGTTGTCTGTCATGTCTGTCAGCCAAGTCACGGCACGATTTTATGGCTTCACAATCACGTAATGTGACATAGTGACTGTCAGAATGGACAGAAATGTCATGCAGTGTGAACATGACATAACAAAGAGAGACACACACACACACACACACACACACACACACACACATTCTAGACACGTCCTTCCTGCTCTCTTAAGAATGAAGCCTTGAGAATTAAAAAAATCTTTAACTTTTAACCACAGTTTGGTTAAAACACAAAAATCACATGTTCACGTTACAGAGGATAAAAACAGACATGATGACAGAGTGAACGTGTTTTGACTCTGGACAGGTTTTCATTTGGTCTGAAAGACTTTCTGTAAATGTTGTTGGTTGGCCTCCTCCTCCCTGTCCTCCAGCACCAGGACCAGGTCTTTACATATTGACCTCCAGGTGAGACCCTGAAGGACACCCAGAGACACACAGAGACACCCTGAGACTTTAAGAGACACTCAGAGACTCCCAAAGACACTCAGAGACTCTCAGAGACACCCAGAGACACCCAGAGAGTCTCAGAGACACACAGACTCTCAGAGACACACAGAGACTCTGAGAGACTCTGAGAGTCACACAGAGACACAAAGAGACTCTGAGAGACACACAGAGACTCTCGGAGACACATAGAGACTCTCAGAGACACACAGAGACTCTGAGAGACACACGGAGACACACAGAGACACAAAGAGACTCTCAGAGACACACAGAGACTCTCAGAGACACACAGAGACACAAGGAGACTCTCAGAGACACACAAAGACACACAGAGACACAAAGAGACACACAGAGACACTCAGAGGATTATGTTTCGTTTCATACTGTGACTGAAACAAAACTGTTTGTTGTGGTTTTCTGTTCCTGAACATGATTTTGGCATTTCTGATAAAAACTTTCAGGAAAGTTCATTCATTCATTCATTCATTCATCTTCTAACCGCTTCATCCTCTTGAGGGTCGCGGAGGGGCTGGAGCCTATTCCAGCTGACATCGGGCGAGAGGCAGGGTACACCCTGGACAGGTCGCCAGACTATCGCAGGGCTGACACATAGAGACAAACAACCATTCACACTCACATTCACACCTACGGACAATTTAGAGTTATCAATTAACCTAGTCCCCAATCTGCATGTCTTTGGACTATGGGAGGAAGATGGAGTGCCCGGAGAGAACCCACGCTGACATGGGGAGTACATGCAAACTCCGCACAGAAGGGCTCCCACATCCGAGAACCGGCAACCCTCTTGCTGTGAGGCGACAGTGCTAACCACCACACCACCGTGCCGCCACCTTTCAGGAAAGTTGAAAAATGAAAAAAATGAAAATGAGCTGAACATTAACATTGACACAGATAAACTGACGAACCAATGAGACGCTCTGTTTGTGATGAAGAGAAGAAACACTGCTCTGACACTTGGACTGATCTCACATGTTTTACAGTTTTTCTCAATTGTTTACACACAAATACTGGTACTTGAGACATAATGACCACAACATGTAACTCATGCACCAACCCCCTGAACCAATTCTGCTAAACTACAAGCACAATTCCTGCTTTACACTCAAATTGCAGTTCTAAAACACATTTTTTTCAAAACACTACACACAATTCTCTGCATTTGGCACAATTTTCATGAATAAAATCTCTTATTTTCACAAGGAACACACTGTCATTCAAAATTCTAAAGTGAATTGCCCTACCATGCACACTGACTCATCACATGGGCAAACACCTGTCACACAATTTTACAATTAGCAATCAGAGCTTTAGCATAAAAGGGCAACAGGTGAGCTTTTCTGTTTTGGAGCAATGGAACAACAGAGGCAGGGCCAGAACCAGAGGAGTGAGAGTAAGAGGAGGAGGACGGGGAGGACGAGGACGAGGAAGGCCAAGGACCGTAATCTCAGATGAAATCCGAGCCACTTTGATTGACCATGTGGCAGCATAGTTTTTTGTTTCTTTACTGTAACTGTATACAGTAAATTCTTCTGTTGTTTTGTATGTAGACCACTGTATGTGCAACTTTGTGTTGGTTGGGATGTACACTGTGTACATTGTTTTTGTGGGAAAAATAAAATATATTTGTTACCGTGTATTTGTGTGTTCTGAGTATAAAAACAATATTCTAAAATATTTTACAACACACTTATGTATGTACTGTCTGTAGTAAGTGTAACACTGAACAAAAAAAAGGCCTAAGTCATTATGATGAATGGAGAAGAAGTGTTTTCCATTCATTGTAGTGTTTTACATTGAGCACATCAGTGTTCAACTGGTTCTTATAAATGTCTATTCATATGATGGTTTGTGTGTGTCATTTCAAAACAAAACACCATTTTGAGAAGAATTAACATTGTTTTGAATGTAAAGTTTCATTTTGCAGGAGAATTGAAGGGTTTTGCCCATTGTGTGTGTGTTTTTTGATTTGTGTGTAGAGTTCTGAGAGTATGAGGCATGCTTTCAGAAAATGTGTGTAAACAATCAAGAAAAACTGTAACATGTTTTACTGTTTGAGTGCAGATCAGTGTTTGTGTGTGTGTGTATGTTAATGTGTGTGTATGTGTGTGTTAATGTGTGTGTGTGTGTGTGTGTGTATGTGTGTGTTAATGTGTGTGTGTGTTAATGTGTGTGTGTGTGTGTGTGTGTGTGTGTGTACCATGGATGTGTTGGCAGATCAGTCCGCCTCCACATGTTTGTGCTCCTTTCAGGAAACACTGACCTAAATCTGTTGACAGCAGCAGCATCACAGCAACAATAAAACATCTGTGTAAAGACGGTAAACGCATCACGATGCTTCACTCGTGTTGACGAGTCCTCACCAAGAGACAAACGTCTCATCCGTCCCTCCACACTTTAATTATCTGCAGTTTATGTTTCACACAGCATCATTGGAGCAGCCTGCAACACATCTGCCTCAATATATATCACACACTGATACACTAACACCACACAATACACACACTGTACAATATATAACACATTGATCCCTCTTAGCTGTCCATCATGTACGATGACGCTTGCTTCAGGGAGGGGGAGGGGTTCAGCGATGTTGCTGCTTGTGCCATTTCAGGTGGCTATCGAGGCCAACATGTGAGCCAATCATCCATCCGCAGTCAGGGCAGGGGAGCCCGGATGTAGGGGGAATTCGGGCTGCCCTGTCTCTGGGCACGTCTCTCGGTCCTTCTCTGCTGATCGCTGTTGTGTATGTGTGAGGTTGCTCTGACACAGGTGGCCTGCCAGGCTGATCAGTCAAGTGCCAGAGTTTCAGGCTGCGTGGAGTTGATGGTAGTGCGCTTAAAAAGGTCTTTGGTGTAGTCCTTGTAGCGCCTTTTTTGGCCGCCAGCAGCCCGTTTTGCACCCCTGCAGCGGGCCCTGGGTTCCTCCAGGTGCAGAGGGCCCTGGGCTCCTCCTGGTATAGGAGGGCCCTGGGTTCCTCCTGGCGCACCGGGCCCTGGGTTCCTCCTGGTATAGAGGGCCCTGGGTTCCTCCTGGTGCAGTGGGCCCTGGGTTCCTCCTGGTATAGAGGGCCCAGGGTTCCTCCTGGTATAGAGGGCCCTGGGTTCCTCCTGGTATAGAGGGCCCAGGGTTCCTCCTGGTGCAGTGGGCCCTGGGTTCCTCCTGGTATAGGAGGGCCCTGGGTTCCTCCTGGTATAGAGGGCCCAGGGTTCCTCCTGGTGCAGAGGGCCCTGGGTTCCTCCTAGTGCAGAGGGCCCTGGATTCCTGCTGGTGCTGTGGGTCCTTGGTTCCTCCTGGTGCAGTGGGTCCTGGGTTCCTCCTGGTGCAGAGGGCCCTGGGTTCCTCCTGGCACACGGGCCCTGCATTCCTCCTGGTGCAGTGGGCCCTGGATTCCTCCTGGTGCTGCGGGCCCTGGGTTCCTCCTGGTGCAGAGGGCCCTGGGTTCCTCCTGGTGCAGCGGTCCCTGGGTTCCTCCAGGTGCAGCGGGCCCAGGGTTCCTCCTGGTATAGAGGGCCCTGGGTTCCTCCTGGTATAGAGGGCCCAGGGTTCCTCCTGGTGCAGAGGGCCCTGGGTTCCTCCTGGTGCAGTGGGCCCTGGGTTCCTCCTGGTATAGAGGGCCCTGGGTTCCTCCTGGTGCAGTGGGCCCTGGGTTCCTCCTGGTATAGGAGGGCCCTGGGTTCCTCCTGGTATAGAGGGCCCAGGGTTCCTCCTGGTGCAGAGGGCCCTGGGTTCCTCCTAGTGCAGAGGGCCCTGGATTCCTGCTGGTGCTGTGGGTCCTTGGTTCCTCCTGGTGCAGTGGGTCCTGGGTTCCTCCTGGTGCAGAGGGCCCTGGGTTCCTCCTGGCGCACGGGCCCTGCATTCCTCCTGGTGCAGTGGGCCCTGGATTCCTCCTGGTGCTGCGGGCCCTGGGTTCCTCCTGGTGCAGAGGGCCCTGGGTTCCTCCTGGTGCAGCGGTCCCTGGGTTCCTCCAGGTGCAGCGGGCCCTGGGTTCCTCCAGGTGTAGCGGGCCCTGGGCTCCTCCAGGTGTAGCGGGCCCTGGGCTCCTCCTGGTGCAGAGGGCCCTGGGCTCCTCCTAGTGCAGTGTTGTTGAAGACATGACGAGTTTTGTTATTTGTTGTTGTTGATGTTGTTGTTGTTTTTAGAGGTATTGCTGGTTGTTTGAGACATCACAGGTGTTGTTGTTGTTTGTGATTTTCAGTCCTGGTTCAGCAGACGTGGATTTCACATGCAGACTGTTTCCTTCTGAGACAAATTGATCCTGACAAGGTGTAAAGTAAAGAGAAACGGAGTGTCTGCCAGAAAACATCTACAACATGAGCACACACCCACGTTCACCAAAATAAAAGCAAATTTAATCTGCATGTGTTTACCTCCATGAGCTCCTGACTGCATGTGAACGTCGTCTCAAACAAATTAACAGAGAGGCTTCTGAGGAAAACATACGACTCAAATACTAACTGAGAACTGGGAACTGAGAGCATCCAGTGGTTTCTGTTTTTGAAAGACACAAATGACCGATAAGAAGAGACGACATTGGGGACCAGTCCGGCCCAGTTCAACAGACTTTCTGACATCCTGATGATTCAGCTGTTCTTCCTGTTCTATTTGTTTCTTTTTGGAAAATAAAGAGAAGCTGCAGTTCCTCTGACGTCCAGTAGATGACTCTGTAATTAAACTCTGACGGGTAAATTTATAAATGGGCTGTGTGGGATTTTTTCGGTCGCTGAACCTGCACAAACAAAAACAAACTGTCATTCACAATGTTCTCTTACAAATTTTAGTTTTCTTTTTTCCCTTTTCCTCCATCAGCTCAGGTCAGAATTATCACTAAGTGGTTTAGTTTTCATCTCTAGATGAGAAAAGGGACTGTTTCTGCCCACCAGGACAGAAAAAACACCTCTACAAAGTGTGGATAAACACCAGGACGATCGACCTCCAGCTGAGACATCTGAGCATCAGCGTGTCAGATATCTGACATCATCTTATCACAACCACAGAAAAATGTCTCTAACACGCACAAATAATGAAAAAAAGTACTGTTGCATTTTTGTTACCTTAGACTGAGATCTTTATATCTACAGAGGGAGCGGGTCATCCTCATGTTTCACTGCCATGTTTCTACAGTAGCTCAGAACGGACAAACTCAAGGAACCTGTTTGTATTCTTTGTAATTATGTTTTCATCAGTGTGTGTGTGTGACTTTATGTGATACAGTCTGAATAAGATGGTAGATAAGATCTTAGCATCGACTGCACACAAACCTGTCAAGTGATGATGACCAAAAAAACACAAAGAAAACAAACTGCAGTCGCTGCAAAACTTTTTGTTTTCACTATTGTGTCATTATCACATTGTGTTTTGTGATTCGGACGTTGAGACAGCGCAGAGAGCAGCTGCCAGTGATGTGACGTTCATGTTGCTCTCAGTGATCCATCGTTGTAAATTAATCAGTGAAACTTCTCTTGTTTCTGTTTTTACACAACAAACTGATTTATTTTCTGATTAAAATCATATCTATACAAATATCACTGGTGTTTTTCTTCAGCTCCGACCCTGTCGCTTTGAGTCATTCGATAAAACACACAAACATGTCTGCTGTCTCAGATGTGAAGCAGCAGAAATTTCCCATCATGCTCCACTGGGTGATTTTAAATTGACCAATCATCTTCATATTACATTTGACAGCACTTTTATATGTGTGTGTGTCTCGGCAGCAAAAACACACATTCAATCTCTCTGAACAGTGAGCCACACAGCCAATCAGCTCCTGGCAACAAGCACTGTTGTCATGGCAACATGGCAGACGTGAATACAGCATCCCCAAAACATATCTGTCCTCCAAAAATCGCTGGTTCAATTCCAGCTGACTTGCAGCAGAATAATGGCAGCTAATTGGTCGCCAACAGGAAATGATGCAAATGTAAACTAGAACTTCCTGCTCCCAGAGCGAGCTCAATAGCTCACAAGTAGCTTGTGATTGGACGGACTATCAGTTTTCTCCTGTCTCTGTGTGTGTGTTCCGAACAGAACCTGAGCGGTGGAAACAGAACGTCAGATCTGAACGGACACACAACACGTAAACAGTCCCCATGACATGTCACATGACCTTCGTGTGATACATCACCGACCTGATGTGGGTGGAAACACATAAACAAATCCAAACATTTAGATTTACATTAATCAGGAGGAGGGGCTTAAAAAGGACCTTGTTTCCTATGTCTGCTATGTCAGATGATCTCCTACCTGAGATTCGAGAGGGAGACAGCAGCAGTCGTGTCCTGGGGGCATGTCTTACTGGCCTCTGCATGATGTGATTGGTCAGGAGGAGGGGTTTGTCTCTCCTCTGGAACACGCCCACTTCGTCTGGTGAGACCCAGCCTTCAGCTAGCTGCAAACATGTTAGCATATTAGCATCATGCTAGTGTGTGTGTGTGTGTGTGTGTGTGTGTGTGTGTGTGTGTACCTTGGGGAGAGGATGAGGAGGATGAAGATGTGGAGAGCCATAAAACGGAGGGACAAGAGGAACCACTTCAACAGCCGGACGTTCCCACTAGAACAATAAAAACAGTTGATGGTTTCACACTTTTCCTCCGTTTCTTCTCCCCTTAGAACCAAAACAACCAAACCCACAGTCAGAGAACCACTGACACATGAAGAACCAGTAGTTGTTTGCATATATGTGTGTGTGTGTGTGTGTGTGTAAATACACGGGGGTATATGTATGTACATATGTGTGTCAAAGGTGTGGTTAGAACCCAGGTGCAGAACCACGGGCTGACAGGACAGTTTGTAAAGACCTCTAACGGGTGAGCTGGCAGGTGAAACAACACTGAGAGTCAGTGTCGTGACTCAGAGTCTTCCAGGACACAAGTTAATAATAATAATAATAATTATAAATTTTATTTATCAGTCCAAAGCACTCTGTGTGACACACTGCAGCAGAGAGCAGGTGAGTCAGTGGCGTCTGCTGGGCGCAAACAAACAGGAAACAGTTTAAATCAAACTATCGTCAAAATTTATATTAAAATTTTTTTTTTCTTTAGTCGAATCAGATTTTATAAAAATGGCCGCTGGTAAAAAAAAAAAAAAAAAACTGCAACTGACAAAGACTGATGTCAGTTTAGATGGTGTTGCTATGGCAACCAGCTGAGAACCGCCTACACTGAGTGTGGAGTTGAGACAGACAGACAGACAGACAGAAGACAGACAACAGTCTTCTCTCAGGCAGTCTGTCCACAGCCCAGCGGCATCCCTGACCTTTGCACTCTGCAGAAAGAAAAAGTCTCTGAACACACATCATCATCATCATCATCATCATCATATTTGAAAAAGATCTTTTCAACAAGATGAAGAAGATTTTAAATAAAAGACTCGTCTCATTCTAACGTTCAGGTCAAACACAAGAATGTGTGGTCGAGGTTTCAGCTCGCTGTGTCACGTCTCTTCTTCTTCACTACAAAAAACCTTTAAACATCAGAACGTCTGCGGAGACGATGTTAAAATGTATCACTGGAGTTTATGGAGAAAGACTTAAGGAAGCGCTGCATGAGATAATTAACACGCCACCAATAATTAACAGACAATTATTCACTCTGCCCTCAGGGATCATTAAAGTTTCATCTTATCTCCAGACTGCAGAGGAGGCTGAACTCACAGAGAGACAACCAAAATAATCTGTGTCCTAACGACTGGTGAATGTCAAACTGATCACTGATCTTATCATCACACCGAAGATTTAACACAACGGACACCGAAATGATCTGTTTTAACGACGGTTCAAACTGATCACTGATTTATTACCAAACTGCAGAGGAGGCTGAACTCACCGAGAGACACGTCACATCACACCACTGAGATAATCTTTTCTAACAATGACTGGTGAATGTCAAACTGATCTTATCAGACCTAAGTTTAGTCAACTGTACCAGGTGTGTTACCTGTGTCAGGTGTGTTACCTCTATCAGGTGTGTTACCTGTGTCAGGTGCGTTATCAGTGTCAGATGTGTTACCTGTATAAGGTGTGCAACCTGTGTCAGGTGTGTTACCTCTACCAGGTGTGTTACCTGTGTCAGGTGCGTTATCAGTGTCAGATGTGTTACCTGCGTCAGGTGTGTTACCTGTATCAGGTGTGTATCTGTGTCAGGTGTTTTACCTCTATCAGGTGTGTTACGTGTATAAGGTGTGTTACCTGTGTCAGATGTGTTACCTGTTTCAGGTGTATTACCTGTGTCAGGTGTGCTACCTGTATCAGGGGTGTTACCTGTATAAGGTGTGTTTCCTGTGTCAGATGTGTTACCTGTATATGGTGTATTTCCTGTGCCAGATGTGTTATCTGTGTCAGGTGTGTTACCTGTATAAGGTGTGTGTTTCCTGTGTCAGGTGTGTTACCTGTGTAAGGTGTGTTACCTGTGTCAGATGTGTTACTTGTTTCAGGTGTGTTACCTGTATCGGGTGTGTTATCTGTGTCAGGTGTGTTACCTGTATGAGGTGTGTTTCCTGTGTCAGATGTGTTACCTGTGTCAGGTGTGTTACCTGTGTCAGGCGTGTTACCTGTGTCAGGTGTGTTACCTGTATCAGGTGTGTTACCTGTGTCAGGTGTGTTACCTGTGTAAGGTGTGTTAGCGTATAAGATGTGTAACCTGTGTCAGATGTGTTACCTGTTTCAGGTGTGCCACCTGTGTTAGATGTGTTACCTTTGTCAGGTGTGTTACCTGTATAAGCTGTGTTCTCTGTGTCAGGTGTGTTACCTGTATGAGGTGTGTTTCCTGTGTCAGATGTGTTACCTGTATAAGGTGTGTTACCTGTGTCAGGCGTGTTACCTGTATCAGGTGTGTTACCTGTGTCAGGTGTGTTACCTGTGTAAGGTGTGTTACGCGTATAAGATGTGTTACCTGTGTCAGATGTGTTACCTGTTTCAGGTGTGTTACCTGTGTCAGATGTGTTACCTGTTTCAGGTGTGTTACCTGTATCAGGTGTGTATCTGTGTCAGGTGTGCTACCTGTATCAGGTGTGTTATCTGTGTCAGATGTGTTACCTGTATCAGGTGTGTTTCCTGTGTCAGATGTGCTACCTGTATCAGGTGTGTTATCTGCGTCAAATGTGTTAGCTGTGTCAGGTGTGTTACCTGTATCAGGTGTGTTACTTGTGTCAGGTGTGTTACCTGTGTAAGATGTGTTACCTGTGTCAGGTGTGTTACCTGTATCAGGTGTGTTACCTGTGTCAGATGTGTTACCTGTTTCAGGTGTGTTACCTGTATCAGGTGTGTATCTGTGTCAGGTGTGCTACCTGTATCAGGTGTGTTACCTATGTCAGGTGTGTTATCTGTGTCAGGTGTGTTACCTGTGTCACATGCATAATCTGTATCAGGTGTGCTACCTGTGTCGGGTGTGTTACCTGTGTCAGGTGTGTTACCCATGTAAGATGTGTTACCTGTGTCAGGTGTGTTACCTGTATCAGGTGTGTTACCTGTGTCAGGTGTGTTACCTGTGTAAGGTGTGTTACCTGTGTCAGATGTGTTACATATATCAGGTGTGTTACCTGTGTCAGATGTGTTACGTGTGTAAGGTGTGTTACCTGTGTCAGATGTGTTACCTGTATCAGGTGTGTTACCTATATCAGGTGTGTATCTGTGTCAGGTGTGTTACCTGTGTCAGGTGTGTTATCTGTGTCAGGTGTGTTACCTGTGTCACGTGTATAATCTGTATCAGGTGTGCTACCTGTGTTAGATGTGTTTCCTGTGTCAGATGTGTTACCTGTATAAGGTGTGTTTCCTGTGTCAGATGTGTTACCAGTATCAGGTGTGTTATGTGTATAAGGTGTCTTACCTGTGTCAGATGTGTTACTTGTGTCAGGTGTGTTACCTGTATAAGGTGTGTGTGTTCAGGTATCCACACAGCTGGGGGGTAGAATACCAGAGGGGGCGTGGTCTGGTACGTTGCTGCTGACCAGCTGGACAACCACAGCCAGTGGGGGGCGGGCTCACTGTTGAAGGACAGCCAAGGTGTTGAGGTGGTTACCATGCCAGCTGGCTGACCTTTAAACGTGGAGACCGGCAGCATCATGATGACATCACCACCTGACAGACAGAACCAATAATCAGTAGCATATTGATGGATGGATGGATGGATATTTGATCAAGATTTGTCTTTTAATTTTCATTTAAAACAAACCTCACAGACTGCATTTTTTCATCTGCGTAATATTGCGAAAATTAGGCCTATCCTGACCCCAAAAGATGCAGAAAAATTGGTCCACGCTTTTGTTACGTCTAGGCTGGATTACTGTAACTCTCTATTATCAGGTAGCTCTAGTAAGTCCTTAAAAACTCTCCAGCTAATTCAGAATGCAGCAGCACGTGTACTAACAGGAACTAAGAAACAAGATCATATTTCTCCTGTTTTAGCTTCTCTGCACTGGCTCCCTGTAAAATCCAGAATTGAATTTAAAATCCTACTGTTAACTTATAAAGCTCTAAATGGTCAAGCTCCGTCATATCTTAGAGAGCTCATAGTGCCTTATTATCCCACTAGAACACTGCGCTCTGAGAATGCAGGGTTACTCGTGGTCCCTAAAGTCTCCAAAAGTAGATCAGGAGCCAGAGCCTTCAGCTATCAGGCTCCTCTCCTGTGGAATCATCTTCCCGTTACAGTCTGGGAGGCAGACACCGTCTCCACATTTAAGACTAGACTTAAGACTTTCCTCTTTGATAAAGCTTATAGTTAGGGCTGGCTCAGGCTTGCCTTGTACCAGCCCCTAGTTAGGCTGACTTAGGCCTAGTCTGCCGGAGGACCCCCCCTATAATACACCGGGCACCTTCTCTCTCTCTCTCTCTCTCTCTCTCTCTCTCTCTCGTATTCTATTACTGCATCTTGCTAACTCGGCCATTCTGGATGTCACTAACTCGGTTTCTTCTCCGGAGCCTTTGTGCTCCACTGTCTCTCAGATTAACTCATATCGCAGCGGTGCCTGGACAGCGTGACGTGTGTGGTTGTGTTGCTGCCGTGGTCCTGCCAGATGCCTCCTGCTGCTGCTGCCATCATTAGTCATTAGTCATACTTCTACTGTTATTATACACATATGACTATTGTCACACATGTATACTGCCAGATATTAATACATACTTTCAACATATTGTACCACAGTAACCAGAACTATAACTATAATATTATTACTTTCAATAATGTTATTGTAAGCTACTGTCATTACCTGCATCTCTCTCTCTCTGTCTCTCTCTCTCTCTCTGTCCCTCTCTCTCTCTCTCTCTCTCTCTCTTTCTGTCTCATTGTGTCATATGGATTACTGTTAATTTATCATGTTGATCTGTTCTGTACGACATCTATTGCACATCTGTCCGTCCTGGAAGAGGGATCCCTCCTCAGTTGCCCTTCCTGAGGTTTCTACCGGTTTTTTTTCACCGTTAAAGGTTTTTTTTGGGGGAGTTTTTCCTTATCTGCTTCGAGGGTCATAAGGACAGAGGGATGTTGTATGCTGTAAAGCCCTGTGAGGCAAATTGTGATTTGTGATATTGGGCTTTATAAATAAAATTGATTGATTGATTGATTGACATTGTTAATTGACTCTTCAGTTTCCTCTGACGAGATGGATCAGGGTTTGAAATGTAACTGTTAATCAGTAACACCACTTTTCCCCAGATCAGCTCTGGTTCTTGAGCCGGTTCCGTTTAGAATTCTTGGAACCTTGATGCTACCCAGCAATCCAGCCATGTTTCCACCAGTTTTGATCAGAATAATTCTAATCAAAGATGTGTCACTGATGGAGGGTATTACATTGATTTCCAGTGAACTTTTGTTGAGTTATGACAGATATCTGTTTCCACCCTTATAAAGGAACCCTGACCCTGAACAAACTGCACACTCTGTTTTCCCCAATGATTTCTCAGAGTTCCCGTTTCTTTCTAACCTGTAGAATCTGACACACCCTCTGATGTCATCATGGTTTACACTGCTTCCAGCAGAGAGCCATCTTTTCAGGTTCTGAACCAAAAGTATGTACAGGAACCAGAATGGAACCAGTCCATGTTGGGTGGAAAAGGATAATCAGAAGAAGTTTATTCGTTGTAACATCAACAACAAAATAATGATTTGTCTTCAGTTTCTGCTCCTGTGGTCTCACTTCGATCAAACTGATGTTTACAGCCTGCTTCAGTTCATGTTTACAAACCAAACACCATCACCTTGTTGATCTCTCTGTTCCACCCTCTGTTCCAAGTTTAACAACTCATCATCTCTGCCCAGACAGCTCATCCTCACTGTGACCTCGTCACATGTCCACGTTTGGTCATGGACTTTCCACGTCCACATATGACGTCCAAGGTACCCTGGGTGTGTTGGTTGCTGACATTCTGGGACGCTGTGTCAATTTCAGCCTGTTACATGCATTGTCTGTTTTCAAAATACACTTCTGTTTTCACAGGAAATGTACAGTTTGCATACAGTCTCTTTCAAAATAAAAGCACTACGTCGGTACAACAACACACATACGTGGTTACGTTTAGCCGACACACACACGGTTGGGTTTAGGAAAAAAGAACACGGTTTGACTTACAGGAAGTGAACACCCGCCTTCTGGGTGAAAGTCAGTGGTTGTTGGACCCATCCACCACCCTTCCCACCTGCCGTACTTGGACTTTCCACCCCCTTAACTTGTGTTGTTGTCTAGCTGTGTTTCCATCTGACACCACAAGGCATGGTTAAACAATAATGGTGACTGGTTGTGTTTCATGCTGACATGAAAGGATACATTTTTTTCGCCTGTCTCTGATGCCAGAGGTCGCTGACCAAGCCTGGCTATTTGATGACATCAGAGTGAGAATGGGTTTTCCCAGTAATGAACTTTGTAGAACATGAACTGTTGATCATGGTGACATCTCCTAGTCGCTCTCCTCAGTGAAGATTTCAGTGTCCTATTGAATCTTCCTCAGAACCAGATCAGTCCAGACTCCACTAGACGCTGGTGCACCTCAAGGTTCTCCTCTAGGTCCTCTTATCTTGTGTCTGTGTGTAAAGATCGTGTTCATTTTTATCGGCTCCCTGATGATGATTCAAAATAAAAAATATTATAACTTATAATTATTATAATTTGTGTTATTGCAGCAGTAACAGTGAAACTGGTGTAAACCTTATTTCAGCCGCACCTTTCAAAACCAAGATTAGAACTTAAAATAAACACACAATAATGTAAAAGGGTTAGGGAGCAGTTACAGATACAAACACCGTAAAATCACAGAAGTAATTAATATAAAAAATTAAACAGTAAAAACTTATCTGAAGAACATTTAACAACATTCAGACCTGACAGATTTTATTTAAATGGATCAGAATAATTTTACAAAGGAACTTGAAAAGTAAACTATTAATAAATAAAATATTAATTATATAGGCTAATCATTTAATAATTAATATTAACATGATAATAATTATAAAAGTATTAAAAGAGTCTCACATTAAAGTCCAGTTGAATGTTAATATATAGCCTATCTCTGATATCTGATCTACAGTTTCAATTACACTTTAATTTTTATTTAACCCTGCCATTAAATGAAAAAAATAAATAACATCTCTGAATAAACACAAACATGCAGGATGGTTTCAGCTGTCAGGATCGGTCCTGATGATGATGCAGCGTCTGCAGCTCACTAACAACATTACGGGTTTGTAACGGGTCAGTTAACGGGTTGAAACCCGGTGTGTGTCACCTACCGACCTGCAGAGCTTCCCAGCCTCTGTCCCGGTTAACTGCTCCTCAGACCGTCGGTCCGGTCCGGTCACGTCCTGGACGTCGGGCTCGCGCCTGCAGCTCTCAGAGGTCTTCACTCAGGTCCGCAGATCATCCTCTCATCCGGTAAAGGTGAAAGTATAAGCACACCGGGAGCGACGAGAAGCAACAGTGACGTTCACATACCAACAGACAGACAGACAGACAGACAGACCGCTGGTGTCACGGCGGCAGCGGACGATGCGACGCCTGTAGGTAGAAAAATACCGGAGTCCGCGTGCAGCAGAGCCGCGATCCGGTCACGGAATCTCTCCTCCCCTACTCTGTCTCATTCCCTCTGTCTCACTCCCAGTGTCTGTCTCCCTGTCTCTGTCTCACAGTGTCTCACACTGTGTGTCTCCCCTCCTCTCCCTCTCTGTCTCTCTGTCTCTGTCTTTCGGTACAAACCGATTAAAGCTCCGGTAAATGGAGCCGCTTTCAGATCAAAGAGCCGCCTCCCCGTTAAGTGTGTGTGTGTGTGTGTGTGTGTGTGTGTGTGTGTGTCCCAAAACAGAGCTGAAGTGATCAATTATTAATAATCAATATTCAAATAATCCATTTAATATCTCAATGTTTGTTTTGAAGCTCTGGGCAGAAAAAAATTGTTTATTTCTCTTTGTTTTTATCTATTTTATCATCTTTGTTTTGTTGTCAACAGCAGCAGTGATAGTGGTGATGGAGTAATGGTGGTGGTATTAGCAGGTGTTGAAGCAGCAGCAGTATGGGTGGTGGTGATGGTGGAGTTATTAGTATTAGCAGGTGTAGCAGTGATGGAGTGATGGTGGTGGTATTAGTAGAAGCAGCAGCAGCAGTATGGGTGGTGGTGATGGTGGAGTTATTAGTATTAGCAGGTGTAGCAGTGATGGAGTGATGGTGGTGGTATTAGCAGGTGTTGAAGCAGCAGCAGTATGGGTGGTGGTGATGGTGGAGTTATTAGTATTAGCGGGTGTAGCAGTGATGGAGTGATGGTGGTGGTATTAGTAGAAGCAGCAGCAGCAGTATGGGTGGTGGTGGAGTTATTAGTATTAGCAGGTGTAGCAGTGATGGAGTGATGGTGGTGGTATTAGCAGGTTTTGAAGCAGCAGCAGTATGGGTGGTGGTGATGGTGGAGTTATTAGTATTAGCGGGTGTGGCAGTGATGGAGTGATGGTGGTGGTATTAGTAGAAGCAGCAGCAGCAGTATGGGTGGTGGTGATGGTGGAGTTATTAGTATTAGCAGGTGCAGCAGTGATGGTGGTGGTATTAGTAGAAGCAGCAGCAGCAGTATGGGTGGTGGTGGAGTTATTAGTATTAGGTGTAGCAGTGATGGAGTGATGGTGGTGGTATTAGCAGGTTTTGAAGCAGCAGCAGTATGGGTGGTGGTGATGGTGGAGTTATTAGTATTAGCGGGTGTGGCAGTGATGGAGTGATGGTGGTGGTATTAGTAGAAGCAGCAGCAGCAGTATGGGTGGTGGTGATGGTGGAGTTATTAGCATTAGCAGGTGTAGCAGTGATGGAGTGATGGCGGTGGTATTAGTAGAAGCAGCAGCAGCAGTATGATGATGGTGGAGTTATTAGTATTAGCAGGTGTAGCAGTGATGGAGTGATGGTGGTGGTATTAGTAGAAGCAGCAGCAGCAGCAGCAGTATGGGTGGTGGTGATGGTGGAGTTATTAGTATTAGCGGGTGTAGCAGTGATGGAGTGATGGTGGTGGTATTAGCAGGTGTTGAAGCAGCAGCAGTATGGGTGGTGGTGATGGTGGAGTTATTAGTATTAGCGGGTGTAGCAGTGATGGAGTGATGGTGGTGGTATTAGCAGGTGTTGAAGCAGCAGCAGTATGGGTGGTGGTGATGGTGGAGTTATTAGTATTAGCGGGTGTAGCAGTGATGGAGTGATGGTGGTGGTATTAGTAGAAGCAGCAGCAGCAGTATGGGTGGTGGTGGAGTTATTAGTATTAGCAGGTGTAGCAGTGATAGAGTAATGGTGGTGGTATTAGCAGGTGTTGAAGTAGCAGCAGTATGGGTGGTGGTGATGGTGGAGTTATTTGTATTAGCAGGTGTAGCAGTGATGGAGTGATGGGGGTGGTATTAATAGAAGCAGCAGCAGCAGCAGTATGGGTGGTGGTGATGGTAGAGTTATTAGTATTAGTGGGTGTAGCAGTGATGGAGTGATGGTGGTGCTATTAGCAGGTGTTGAAGCAGCAGCAGTATGGGTGGTGGTGATGGTGGAGTTATTAGTATTAGCGGGTGTAGCAGTGATGGAGTGATGGTGGTGGTATTAGTAGAAGCAGCAGCAGCAGTATGGGTGGTGGTGATGGTGGAGTTATTAGTATTAGCAGGTGTAGCAGTGATGGAGTGATGGTGGTGGTATTAGCAGGTGTTGAAGCAGCAGCAGTATGGGTGGTGGTGATGGTGGAGTTATTAGTATTAGCGGGTGTAGCAGTGATGGAGTGATGGTGGTGGTATTAGTAGAAGCAGCAGCAGCAGTATGGGTGGTGGTGATGGTGGAGTTATTAGTATTAGCAGATGTAGCAGTGATGGTGGTGGTATTAGTAGAAGCAGCAGCAGCAGTATGGGTGGTGGTGATGGTGGAGTTATTAGTATTAGCAGATGTAGCAGTGATGGTGGTGGTATTAGTAGAAGCAGCAGCAGCAGTATGGGTGGTGGTGATGGTGGAGTTATTAGTATTAGCAGATGTAGCAGTGATGGAGTGATGGTGGTGGTATTAGTAGAAGCAGCAGCAGCAGCAGTAGCAGCAGTATGGGTGGTGGAGATGGTGGAGTTATTTCTATTAGCAGGTGCAGTAACAGTGTCATTATGAGCAGTCTCGTCACCTCCTGACACAAAAACCTCTGACTGAACATTGTGACACAAACATCTGACACTACTAAACACAACACACACAATACACACAACAACACACACAATACCTATTGATACACATGATGATTGTAAATATTATTATTGCATCAAATACTTCAAATACTGAGACTGAAGACTGATACAGGAAACATCTACTCTGTGTGTGTGTGTGTGTGTGTGTGTGTGTGTGTGTGTGTGTGTGTTGTGATCACAGCCAAGCATCCATTAGTGAGATAATGACAACTATATATTCTGTGTGTGTGTGTGTTCATCTATCAATAATACACACACACAGTTTATCACACAGTATTGTTTCCTCTGTCTGTGGTCGTGATGAGGAAGGTGTGTGTGTGTGTGTGTGTGTGTGTGTGTGTGTGTGTGTGTGTTTGTTTTACCTGATATCAGTAATTGTTTCAGAGTCATGAAGCTCAGCTGTAATCTGCTCACACACACACACACACACACACACACACACAGAGCTAATATTGACCGGACGGATTGTGTGATTAACGGTGAACTCGTCGACCTTTCAGACGAATGGAGGAGACGAAACTCATCATCACAGTTTGTGTACAACAATGGGCGAAGCCGCTGTGACATCACAGATGCCTGTTCTGAAGCCTCGAGTCGCCATCTTGTTTTTTTGTGGCCAGAAGTGACCATATTTGGATGAGAGGGTGGAGCTGTGGAGGAGCAAGGGGTGGACCTGACTGAGAAGCGGAGGACACTATCAGCAGACAGCCTGTCAGTCAGAGAGGCCCCGCCCCCTTTGTGACGTGTAACTGTAATAACATGTAAACAGGTGAGTTGTATAAACATGTTGAAATGATCTCCAGAGACCAGAGAGGCTGTAAACATGTTGATTGCTACATGTGAACATGGAGGTCTGTGGGGATGCACTCTAGTGGACATCAGAGGATCTGCAGGTTTGGACTCATGGTTCAGGTTGTCACATGTCACCACTTGTTCAGTCGACTTTCACATCAACATCAGACGCGTCAGGTTTCCTCCTGCGTCTGATGTTGACGTTCTGGGACACCATGTCACTTTACACCTGGTAAACTCTGTCTTTTCAAAATAAACTTCTGTTTTCAAAGGAAATGTTACTTTTTCAAAATAAACCTACAACGTCGCTAAAACACCTCATAACAGCGTTTATTTCCTCGTGGTTAGCTTTAAAAAACAAACAAACCCAAAAACCCATCATGGTTTGGCTCAACATTCGTACGGGAAGCGAACTGTGGGCTCCTGGGTAAAACTCTGGTGTTGCTGGCCCCTCCCACCGCCCTATACAGACTGTCAACGTCCCTAAATGTTGTCATCGTCTGATGGCGTATTTCAACGCCACGAAACGATGCCAGTTTTTTGTTTGTGTCTGATGCAGTTATCAATGACCGAGTGGCGGTATTTGACAACTTTGGCATCAGAATGGGTTGACTTGGTGATTATATACTTTGTTATACAAACCTAAGCCCCTCCCATCGATTGTGATTGGATGGTAGAGCTGTGATGAGCACAG
>JANUFT010000019.1:0-55000 GCA_037127435.1 Epinephelus malabaricus | reverse complement strand
TGTACAATAGTAGCCAGTGAGTGTAACGTAGGAACCAGTGTACCGTAGTAACCAGTCAGTGTACAATAGTAACCAGTCAGTGTACCATAGTAACCAGTCAGTGTACAATAGTAACCAGTCAGTGTAACATAGTAACCAGTCAGTGTAACATAGTAACCAGTGAGTGTACTGTAGTAACCAGTCAGTGTACCAGGGTAACCAGTCAGTGTACAATAGTAACCAGTCAGTGTACAATAGTAGCCAGTGAGTGTAACGTAGGAACCAGTGTACCATAGTAACCAGTCAGTGTACAATAGTAACCAGTCAGTGTAACATAGTAACCAGTCAGTGTAACATAGTAACCAGTGAGTGTACTGTAGTAACCAGTCAGTGTACCAGGGTAACCAGTCAGTGTACAATAGTAACCAGTCAGTGTACAATAGTAAGAAATGACTGTACCATAGTAACCAGTGAGTGTACCGTAGTAACCAGTGAGTGAACCATAGTAACCAGTCAGTGTACCGTAGTAACCAGTCAGTGTACAATAGTAACCAGTGAGTGTAACATAGTAACCAGTGAGTGTACCGTAGTAACCAGTGAGTGTACCGTAGTAACCAGTGTACCGTAGTAACCAGTCAGTGTACAATAGTAACTAGTCAGTGTACCGCAGTAACCAGTGATAACTGAACCGATACAGTACCGGTATCTGGAATTCGGTACCGGTACCAAATGGTACCTTATTTTGGTACTTTTTAACCCTATGGGCCCTAGGCGTTTTTGGGATATTTTTACTACCTTTACTTTTAAGCTCATATCACAGTCATTGTTTTTTTTTTTTTTTCAGGACAATCTGGGCTAACCAGATTTGCCATCATTCCATGTCCTTCTATGTGCTGCCTGTATTTTATATTAATTTTTATATCAATGAAAAAAACAAATCTGTGTGCCTAAATTCTTACATTTTTACATGTATCTCAGCATAGCAAGTTGGAAAAAGACATATTCTATCATATATGAAGAGGGACTCTCTGGAATCTGGCAATATAAGAACCATGATGCTGGTACATTCTGTCACTTCACAGTTGTCCAAAACATGTGGTTTGTGCCAGGCGGACATGATTGACAATATTTTTTCATTATTGCAAGAAATTCCATTGACTCATTCACAAGTCAAAAATGTGTTTTATCTAAAAGAAACATGCAATATTTACATCTAAGATCATAGAAAAACAGTCAACCAAGTGCAATGATGTCCTCCAAGATAATATTTGTTTTTCAGTTTCAGTTATATATTGGGGAGACATTTTGGGCATTGGGGGGGGGCGGGGGGGGGGGGGGGGGGGGGGGGCGGGGGCACGTGTCCCCCTCAATGTATATGGTGACTATGGCCCTGTCAGCATGCATAATTAGGCTGCTGTTGTCTGGGTGCGCAAAGGTGAAGTGGCTGGTCTTGTCATACAAAGTTTGATGGAGTGTCAACTGGACAATATGGAGATATTTGCATCTTGAAAGCTGGACTACAAGTGTGGATAGACAGGGAGAAACACACGCAAGCTTAAGACGTGGTAAGAGTTTTTATTTCGTAGACACTTGATCTGTATTTAGAGCGTGATGGGATGACAGCACAATGATGTGTGTGGTCCTGTGCTTTCATGTGATATGCGTGGCATTTCTGTGCGAGCCTGCGTTCGCGAGTAATCCATCCAAGAGTAATGTGTGTGCAAAGCTGTATGAAAGCTCTGTTATACATAATTTTATTGTAATTTTTCACTGTGAAAACATTGGATTACCGACAAGTGGCCTTGGCCTTGTCGAAAAGCTACAATTCTGCTGTTTCCGCTGATACGCGTGGCTCCTCGCTATGACGCACAGTCGCGGAGAAAATCCACGGAGAAGAACAGGTGTGAATTTGGACGCACTATGCGTCGTTCGGGCCCATAGTCTAAACTTCTCAGTTTCAACATTTTATTGAGAACATTTAGGAACAGTGCTGCACGTTAACGTTTGTCTGCACATTGTTTTTGTCGCCATTGTTGCTGAGTCTGAGGTGCGAGTCATGCGCTCTTGCTCTGCCTCCACCTCAGGTACCGAAATTTGGCACCGTTTCGTTTTAAGTGAATCGGTACTCGGTAGTACCTATGTGAATCGGTACCAAGTACAAAAACTACCGAGTTTCGGTACCCAACCCTAGTATCATAGTAACCAGTCCGTGTACCGCACCCCAGTCTCCCTACCCATTGCATCTCGCTTTAAAAAAATAAAGAATCTGAATTTAAACTCAATTTGTCTGACTTACATTTATTTCTTTCATATCATTAACACTATGCTTGTGATGTGATATGCAGCCTGCCTGACTACATACAGTAGCCTTGGCATCCAGGATGTTGTGTCCATACTGCAAACCTTGCAGCCCCAAACCCGCTCCATGCTGTCAGAGGTGGAGAAGCTCATTAAGCTGTCTGGCCCTGCCCATATCTGTCGCGGCATCCGAGCGCTCTTCCTCAGCCTTGCGCAGGCTGAAAACCTGGCTGCGCAACACCATGACGCAGGAGAGACTAACACATTGGCCATTATGAACGCTCACAGTGACCTTATGGATGAAAGCGATGTCTCGACCCTGCTTAAAATCTTCTATAGTAGGTCAACTGAGAGAAGGTCCACTTTTGGAAATGCATGAAAGCCCTGAGTCAGGAGCGCAGACTTTTCTTTTTTGCATTCAAGGTTACAAATAATATTATGTTCCTTAAATGGCTTGATTTAGTTATCAAAGTTTCATTTTCTTAACAATAAAGATGCCGTGTTCATCCATTCTAGTTCTCTTATAACCGCATGTTATTATAAAATAACTTCAAATCAAATCCTTAATCATTGATAAGTGTGCGTGCTTCCCTTATCCCTCCCAACAAAAATCCTGCCCCCCCTCTCAGAAAATAGTTCCGACGTCCATGCACTCAATGAGCACCTTGGAGGCGGAGATGGTTATCGTGAAGATTGAGGTTTAGATTAATAAAGAATGCTGTGAAGATCTGAGTCCTAGATCTCAGTGCTGCCCCCTTTGAATCATGGGAGTGAAGGAAAGCAAGGAGAACGGTGAAATAATGCTAACCTGCTTAAAGAGTCACTGGTTCTTGAGAAGCCTCCACTCCTGGATCAGACTCACTGCAGCCTATGGAGCCAGCCAACCAATGAAAACACAACGCCACGGGCAACAGAGATGAGGTGCCACTACTTCAGTGAGAAGGACATGATTTTTCAACAATGGCTGCTGACAAGATTTCCATCCTATTCAACCACACCCAGGCAGTAAGTAAATGGTGAGCAGCATTCAACGAGGTGAGATCTCTGCTACGTTTGTTACAGCCTCATTTACCCAGCTACTGAGAATTTTGGCCCTGGACAGGAGGGATGTCCGCTTTAGGAGTCCGTCACAGGCTAACGGTTTCATAACAAAGAATCTCACTGTGGGAGGAGACTAAACTGAAGGTGATGTGGCAGATGTAAATCACAGGTGAACACAGACAACATTGAATTTCTCCTCAGGGGGATTAATAAAGTGAATAAACTTAAACTTAAAAACTTAAACATGTCAGAGAGACAACCAGACTGATGCCAACAGTGACTGTGAGCCGGCTGGTAAAGGACTCATCACACATGACTGTGGTTGCTTATGTAAAAACTTTGCGCCTTTGTTCCTGATTAAGAGTATGTGCTTTGGTGTGTTTCTGATGTCTATGTAAAACCTTCTCTGGACACCACCTGCTACCTGTCCTCCATCCAGGACTTCTCCACCTCCAGAGTTAGAAACAGGCAGGCACTGTAGACCACCACACTCTGGACACCACCTGCTCCAACTTTCTCTACTTTGTGTAAATAATTGAATCTGTTACGTTAGTCATCAGTATTTATTGCTGTACTCATTAGACTAAAACATTTCTGTTTACAACAACAGAATCAGTCTGTGTTATATATAGACATTATTTACTATTGTTTATTGTTGATTCTTGATGTATTGATCTATAAATTGATAAACAGATCATTTATATTGTATTACTGATATTAAAACCTCTCTTTCTTTTCTTTCTTTCTGACTCAAAGTAACAGGAGATACTACTTTAAAATGTTTAATTTAAAAACCTGATAAAAACGAAATAAATAAATGAAGTACATCCTCTTCATTGTGGAGGAAACAGAGGTCGTTCTCTGGCTCAGAGTCTCAGTCATTAGCAAGCGTGACGGTTCGTTAAGCTTCCAGACTCTCGTTAACCAATCAGCCGCAAAACACAGACTGTCCAGCTGAAATTAGACTCTTCAGTAAAACTTCCTCCGAACAAAACATCATCTGAACTACTTTCAGCCCTGAAGAAAAAATTTCAGCAGAGCTGAAAGAATCAGCCAACGAGGTGAAATAATTATTCTGAGAACAGCTTCTGTTGTTTCACCAAAAAACTGTTTCTGTAATGTCATTAAATCTGAGTTTCTATGACGACGCTGCAGTGAACTGCTCCTTTAAAAGGTCGGTTTATTCTTTTTTTCTTGACATCATCCGGCTCAGCTGCCTCTGACACACCTGTTTTTGACAAAGTGATCAAAGGTCCAATAACAGATTCAGAGCCGTCGACCACGTCAGATCTGACATGTGTTAATGACACACATGTCGATATAAACCTCTGCAGAATATTTCTGCACTACAGACAGGAAGTGACCACAGGGTGTGTTATAATGAGCAACACACACACACACACACACACACACACACTGCTGTCTATTATTTTATGTTTTCAGGCAACACACACACACACACACACACACTCCAGACATTGTGGTGGTGATCATAACAATATTATGATCAACAACTTTGACTGAATCACTTTGTGTTTTTGGAGGGAAGACAGTAAGGGATCTGTACTTGTTTCTGATTGGTCAGAGGAGTTCAATCTGAACCTTCTAGATTTTACAGCCTCCAGGTGAAACTGAGCAGGGACAGGTGAACACACTGCCACAAAAGTAGTGAGTCCACAGACAGGTGAGTCCAGACAGTTGATCCACTGACAGGTGAGTCCACAGACAAGTGATCTACCCACAGGTAAGTCCACAGACAGGTGAGTCCACAGGCAGGCGATCCAAGACAGGTGAGGCCATAGACAGGTGATCCACCGACAGGTGAGTCCACAGACAGGTGATCCACAGACAAGTGAGTCCACAGACAAGTGAGTCCACAAACTAATTATTTAGAGACGGGTGAGTCCAGACAGGTGATCCACCGACAGGTGATCCATTGACAGGTAAGTCCACAGCCAGGTGATCTACCCACAGGTAAGTCCACAGACAGGTGAGTCCAGACAGGTAATCCACAGACAGGTGATTCACAGACAGATGATCCACAGACAGGTGAGTCACAGACAGATGATGCACAGTCAGGTGGGTCCACAGACACGTGAGACAGCAGACAGGTGATCCACCGACAGGTGACTCCACAGACTAATGATCCATGGACAGCTGAGTTCGCAGACAGGTAAGTCCACCAACAGGTGAGTCAGCAGACAGGTGAGTCCACAGACTGATGATCCACTGTGATCTATCCTTTGTGATGTCATAAACTTAAAACTGAGTGGGACATCATCAAGACAGCACCTGTCACCATAGTTACACCACATCCAGACCCACATCTACATCCAGCACTACAGGAAATGAAAAGCTAAGTGAGAGCGTGTGCTTCTGTGTGTGTGTGTGTATGTTTCTGTGTGTCAGCCAATCAGTGTTGCTTTGTCTCAGAGGTGGAAGTGACATCACTGCTGTCTTATCACTCACAAACAGAAACAGAAACTGGAGCACGATGTGTTTTCATCAGTTTGGCAGCTCTGACTGTTAACAAACAAACAAACAAATAAAACTATCTGTTTTACAGAGCGTTTGTGTCTCTGTCTGTCTGTCTGTCTGTCCACCTGACTGTGTCTCTGTCTAACCCTCTGTCTCAGGACTCCTTAGACTGTTCGTCCTTCCCGTCACGTCCCGTCTGCTGCAGTCACATATTCAGACAATGATGAATCCTTCGTGTGATGGAAACATGAAGCCATGAAGGATGATACATGAAGACAGCGCTGACACGTGTCTCTGTGACGATGTGGTGGCGGACGTTGTTGAGGTTGATCCTAAACTAAAATGTTTTGACGTTAAACTGAACATCATTATTATTATCATCATTTTTTATCAGTTTTATTTCTTTTATGACTTATCTGTTTTATTTTACTTTTTCTGTAAAGTAGATTTTTAAAAGTGCTCCATAAATGAAGATCATTTTAATTATAATTATAATTATTATTTTTATAATAATTATTATTAGGAGCATCATTATCAAGTCATTAATATTAGATACTTGGATCTGTGTGTTCTTATTGTGTTATTTTATGCAGACTAAATAAAAAATATGACTATGACTGACGTTTTACTTTGAATATTAAGAAAAAAGAAAACAGGTTGTTGGTCTTTACTGGTCTCACTGGGCCTCAGGACCTGAGAACCAACCCAGGACATGTACAGGTTCAGGTCTTGGGTCTGCACATTTAAAACAAAATAGCAACAACAGTGCGCTCGTTCGCTGGAAGACAGTACTCATTTTACTATGCATGGCAGAAATACTGGTAAACAGTGGTCAGCATAGCCAAAAGTCAACACCACAGAGTAAAGACACACAGCTCACGCAAATACGGCCAAATCAACACAACATTGTGACCGGTAGTGTTGCGTAAAGACACACAGTTAAACAGCAGCGTGGCCAAAAGCATCACGTACAGGCACCAAAAACCACCACAACAACAGCTGTGTTCAGGCCGTCCAGTACCACAACACACTGATTGGACAAACACTAAAATCTATGGCGATGACTAACGGAGATGAGATAAACATGAGAATAGTTTTCTCACCCTCCCAGTCAGTGCTGCTCTGCTCCTTGTTGATGCTAATAAAGCTGAAGATGCCATTTTCCTGTGGAATGTAAGCTCCTGAATGCAACACATGGTCTGTTAAGTTTACTCAGAATTACCTGAAACAGAGAGACAGGGTAAAGGTTTAACAGTTACTTTATGAATCCTAACCTGGACAGAAGAGTCTAGGTGACCCCAACAGAACAGGTAAATAAGATCAGACGGCAGGTAATAAATCCAGAATCCAGTGAGACTCAGACAAACCTATGCATGGCACAGCTGGAGCAGATAGAGATTAACCTGCGGCCACAAAAAGACAGGACTTTACCGCTTGGATTAACAGACAATATCTGCCAACAACACCCTGCAGAGCACACAGACACACTGACAGACAGGCGGACAGACAGACAGAAAAGAAACATGATATACAAGAGGGAAAAAGAAGGAGGAGAACTGTTGATGCCAACATGGTCCTTTCAGTCATCCTTATATTTCTGGGTCAAGTTCTTTTCCAAGCCAAGTTGAATGAGGTGTCAGTGGATGATGCATACTTCTTCTGTGATCTCAGGACACATTTTTCAAAGTACCCGAGCTCTCACATGTGGCAGTGGAGGCCCTGAATGTTTAAAGCAGACTCAGACACCAACACAACTCTTGTCATTGCCTCAAGGATTTTGCCCAAGGTGATAAGAAATCTTTACATGGTCCATTTACCTGCCGTCGGTGGTGGTGGTGGTAGCCAAAAAAAAAAAACAGGTTGGGTTCAAATATTCTTAAAAGTTCTCGGGGCCATTAGTGTTGTTGTATTTGTCATTTTAGACCAATTAAGACTTCTGATGAAGGTTACCAGTCATAAAGATGAAACCAAATGGTTGTCACATCGTTGCTCACACTCATCCTCCTGTCTGCTTACATTTCTTCACATGAATCCCAATAAGTATGAGTGTCTGAAAACGATTAAGAAATTTAATCGAGATAGGCATTCCTCTTTTTTTTGGTGAATGTCCAAATGGTGCGTTTCTTTAAGTGTTGCTGCCACAAGGAATCATAGGACATCACTATCTGCTGTCTCTTCATGACGGATGGACCGTGCTGTAGGAGACAGAAAATAAAGCCCCTTTTACACTGCCAGATTTTCCGCGAATGTCGGGCATTTTGCCGGCAAGCTGCGAGCGTTTAGACACACAGAGGCGGATTGGCAAGTTGATCCGAGGTGCCTAATTTTCCACCTTGTAGGGTAGGCATATTGGTGGAACCTTTTAGTTTAAACAGACCGAGGCAGCCTTCCACAATAGGAGGGGCTGTTGAAGACTTGTGGGAGGGGCTGTTGATGACACCGCATGTGCGAGCCACTGGCGGTGGATAAACAGGAAACAGCTGATAGCAGGAATTAGCGAGCAGCTAGTAGCAAGAGGGAAACACAAACCTGACAGACACTGTAAAGATGAGCAACTGGGGAGACAAGGAATTGTGCGCCCTCCTTGTCCTCGCAAACGAAGAGGCCATTAACCGTCAGATGACAGGGATGGTGAAGGACGGGAGAATCACCGAAGGACTGACCAGCCGCGGCTTCCCTCCCACGTCACTGTTTACGTCACACGCTGAGCTACACGTTTTGTTACTTGCTCACACCCCCCATTGCCCCGAAAAAGGCACATTCTGTATAAACAAAAGTAGGTAGGCGGCATTTTGCTGCACTCCCCGATTTTGTTTTTATACTGCCAATGCTGAAAAAAGACTGATTGGGCTTTCCTGCAAATTTGCACAACTCCTATCTAAAAAGGGCTTAAAGCCCTGAAGCACCTTTTCTTCATCAGTTAGAAAACGTAACCAGATTTGATCATGGCTGCCTCTCAGATACGCCCACAACATTCCACCCAGGTAGGAACCTTCCTAAGCAAAAACACTGATCATTGATCACAGTACCTTATTTCACATCCACGTTTCCCTCACTTGTGTCACTTCCTCGTGCCTTAGCTCCACCTTCGAAAGACAAGTGGGACAGATACAAGGAGAGAGGAAACGAGGAAATATGTTATTTAGAAAAATTAATCTTTGTTTCTTCTGAAAATGTCACGTGAAGCAACGTCTGTTTCAAATGACGATGATAGTTGATAAGAGCTGGATCAGCTGTCAGTCAGCTTTACTCACAGCTGAGGAGACTTTTAATGGACTTTGTCTCTGCACGTGCATAATATGTGCGCACGCACACACACACACACACACACACACACGCACACACACACACACACACACACACACAGAAACAAAAGGCTGGAACACTGGACACACACCAAGTACTGTGGTGAGGGGAAAGATAAGGAGACACAGGTGAGGCTAATCAGGGCGAGACAAACAATCAGACACAGGTGAAGTCATTTAAAGGGCGGGAAAACACACAGAGACAGGAAGTGAAGTGATCTGAAACTAGAGGAGATGTGAGTTTCAAAATAAAACAGGAAACAACATGAATGGATGAATGAATGAATAAAATAAAAACATAACCTAAGAAAGTTCAAGGTGTGACAGCATCATTACCATAGACATATATACATAGATGCCGCATCGAGCGCTGAGCCGTACGTCAATGTCGCTGCGCTGTAAACTAATACAAGTGAATGGAATTAATTTCATAAAGCGCCTTTCTTCAAAGAGGTTTACGTTAATGCCTCTCGTTTATTCATTCACACATGCACTAATATATTTGGGAAACAGTTAGGCACCAAAAACAATGTATTTGATCTTCTCAGATGGCTAAGATAAGAACTTTATTGATCCCACACAGGAGCAATTCACCTTACATCAGCTATAGAGAACAAGGTAGTGCCGAAAAACAATGCACAGTAGCCTATATATATATATATATATATATATATACATATATATGTATTGTAGCAACTCTGCAGTAAATGTTCTGTTATAATGTCAGTGTTCTGTGAATTAATGGCATGTTTAGGATTGAATGAGTATAGGTAGGGGGCAGAGCATGTGAGCGGAGCAGAGTGGGTGAAAATTTCCGCTCCTCGCTCGCAGACCTGTCACTTTGTGACGCTCGTCTGCTCCGCTTGGTTCTGCGCATTCTTTGCTCCGCTCCACTCCATCATAAATTTTATCCCGCTCCACTCGCTCACCACTCCGCTCAAAACAACTGTGTCGTACTACCCTAACCTGTAATCTTCTATTCACAAATTAAACGGGGTCCACAGCCCATTGTTCCGACCATATTAAACCCATTGTTCATGATGCCCTGTGGTTTGGTCTGGATAGGTTTAGGCACAAAAACCACTTGGTTAGTGTTAGGAAAAGATCATGGTGTTGGTTAAAATGAAAAAGAAAGTGGCAAACACATAAGCCGTGAGCCTGCTTCACCTCAAGCCTTTCCCAGCTGACCCAAGGCAAGGCAAGGCAAGTTTATTTGTAGAGCACAATTTGTACACAAAGTAATTCAAAGTGCTTTACAGAACAAGAAAATGCATTAAAATCACAATACAAAATAAAAACATAAATAATCATTATAAAATGAAGTTTAAAAGAGAAGAGTGCAGATAAGATCCTTTCAGTCATATGCACAGTGAAATAGAGCTGTTTTGAGCCTAGATTTAAACATTTTCAGAGTAGAGGCCTGTCTCACATCTTCAGAAAGACTGTTCCAGATTTTAGCTGCATAAAACTGGAATCCTGATTCCCCATGTTTAGTCCTGACTCTGGGCACCAGCAGGAGGCCGGTCCCTGAGGTCCTCAGAGTCCGAGATGGTTCATATGGCACTAACATGTCAGAGATGTACTTTGGTGCTAGGCCATGGAGAGACTTGTACACAAGCAGAGCTGCCTTAAAGTCTATTCTCTGAGCCACAGGAAGCCAGTGTAGAGACCTCAGCACAGGACTAATGTGCTCGTACTTCCTGGTTCTGGTCAGGACCCGAGCAGCAGCATTCTGGATGTACTGCAGCTGTCTTACAGCCCGTTTGGAGAGGCCAGTGAGCAGGCCATTACAGTAGTCTAACCTACTAGAGACAAATGCATGGATAAGTCTCTCCAAGTCAGGTTTAGACACTATACCTTTGATTTTGGCAATGTTTTTTTAGATGGTAAAAAGCTGCTGATGTTATTGATTTGATGTGGCTGTTAAAGTTCAAGTCTGAGTCCATTATTACCCCGAGATTTCTAACCTGATTTGTAGGTTTTAGAGAGAGAGACTGGAGGTGACTGCTGACACTTCCTCTTTGTTTCTGTGGACCAAATACGATGACTTCAGTCTTGTCTGAATTTAGCTGGAGAAAGTTGTTTTGCATCCACACACTGACCTGTTGGATGCAGTGACAGAGTGAATCCACTGGTCCATATTCACCTGCTGTCAGTGAGACATAGATCTGAGTGTCGTCTGCATAATTGTGGTAGGACACATTATTACTTTGTATTAACTGGCCTAAAGGCAGCATGTAGAGATTGAACAGAAGGGGTCCCAGGATTGACCCTTGGGGCACCCCACAGGTCAAGGCCATGTGGTCTGAGACACAGTTACCAATTTCAACAAAGTACTTCCTGTTCTCTAGATAGGACTTCAACCAATTTAGGGCAGTGCCAGAGATGCCCACCCAGTCCTCTAGTCTCTGTGAAAGGATCTCATGATCGACAGTGTCAAAAGCAGCACTCAGATCTAGCAGGACTAAAACTGAGACTTTGCCTGCGTCAGTGTTCAGGCGGATGTCATTTGTCACCTTAATAAGAGCGGTCTCAGTGCTGTGATGGGGTCTAAAACCTGACTGGAAAACATCAAAGGAGTTGTTCTTTAGGAGAAAGTCAGTAAGCTGTTGGTAAACAACTTTCTCAAGGACTTTGCCTAAAAACGGCAGATTTGAAATGGGCCGGTAGTTGTTCAGTACTGTGGCATCAAGACTGCTCTTTTTTAGGAGAGGCTTTATGACCGCAGTTTTCAAGGCCTTTGGGAATGTTCCACATTGTATGGACATGTTAGCTATGTGATCGAGTGGTGGTAACAAACTGCTCAGCACAGACTTTAGAAATCTAGTGGGTAACACATCGAGGCAGCATGTAGACGAACTCAGACTGGTGATGATCTCTTGGACAGTTTTGTCAGTTACAGGTGCAAAATGAGTCAGCTCTAAGTGTCTAGGTGGCTGCAGGGTTGTTATTGGTGTTGTGGAATTGATGGCATTTTTAATGGTCTGAACCTTGTCGCAAAAGAATACTGCAAACTCATTACACTTAGATGTGGAGATCAGTTCCAATGGCAGCTGAGCTGGAGGGTTTGTTAATCTGTTTACTGTTGCAAATAAGACACGTGAGTTGTTACTGCAGTTTCCAATAATTTCAGAAAAGTACCTCTTCCTTGTTCTACGTAAGATCTGGTTGAACACATACAACTTTTCTCTATAAATTTCATAATGAACATGAAGCTTTGACTTGCGCCATTTCCGCTCGGCCCTCCGGCACTCGCTTTTCTGTGCCCTGACTGAGTCGTCATTCCTCCATGGCGCCTTCTGCTTATTTTTAACCATTTTAACCTTCACAGGGGCAATGGTGTCCAGAACATTCAAAACACTCGAAGTAACAGAGTTCAACAAATCATCAACATTAGAACATGAGGCATTTTCAAAGTTTATCATTTCCATGAACAGAGCACCTGTGCTGTTATTTATGTGTCTCCTCCGAACAACTGCAGGACCAGCCGGTGGTTTGGGAGAAACAGACAGGTCAAAGAAGACACAGAAATGATCAGACAGAGCAACATCAACCACACTGACGTTTGAAATATTAACCCCCTTTGTAATGAGCAGGTCCAGAGTGTGCTGCGCTCTGCTGTGGGTGGGCTCACACACATGCTGAGTCAGGCCAAAGGTTTCAAGGACAGCACTGAGCTCTTTAGCATTTCTGTCACAGACATTATCCACATGTACATTAAAATCACCTGTAATGACCAAACCATCAAAGTCTGTGCATACAATTGAAAGCATCCTGGTAAAATCATCAATAAAACTTTGACGGTGCTGGGGAGGCTTGTATATAACTACATAGAGTATGGACGGAGATTGTTTTAGCTCCATTTTAAGGGATACATACTCAAATGATGAAAACACCCCAAATGACAACCTGTGCATAACCATATGATCTCTAAATATTGCACAGACACCTCCACCCTTTTTGTTTTCTTGTGTTTCAGATTCAAATTTGTAGTTGGGTGGAGCTGATTCCATTAGAACAGCATTACCTGTGTTTTTGTCAAGCCATGTTTCAGTTAAAAACATAAAATCAAGATTATACGAAGAGATCAAATTATTAATTAAAAATGATTTGTTAGACAAGGATCTGACATTAAGCACAGCAAGTTTCAGATTAGTTTCAGTAGGACTAGACATTATCTTCTTACAAGGGATATGGATTAAATTTCTCTGATTGGACAGTCTAACTGTCCTTCTGTAATCTGGTCTATGTGGTGTGGCTGTAGATATAGCACTAGGGGAGAATATTGTCTCACAGGGCCCCAGCTTGATATTACCTTTATCATGGCTGTAAGTCCTGGGACAGCAGAGGCCCTGTGCATCCTAGCTCTTAGGGATACCAGCTCTGGGGGCAGGCAGGGGAGGACAAGCAGGGGGAAGTTTGGGTGATGGACCAGATGAAAACCGAGGAGGAGGAGGAGCTGGGGGAGCTTTAGTTTGTGAAGCAGGAGAGTTGAAGCTCCTGTGTGACTTGAGGGGCACAGTTTTATACGGGGGAGAGTTCAGCATAGTTGGTGATAGAAGTCTTGACCTTGCTATATTAGGGGTGAGGGGAACCATCTTAATCCCTGATTTGATCAGGCTTTCAAGATGGTTGGGAAGGCCCATGGGGGAAGGTGGGGATAAAAAGGAGAGGGACAAGTCTCTAGAGGGGGTAGATGTGGCAGGGGGGGCCCAGGGCTGGTCTGTGGGTAGAGGAGGTGATGGGGGTGCTGCTGGGTCTGAAACTTCTGCTGGGGCCGTCACAGACGAGTCCAAGGCCTGTGATGAGGGCCTGGGGGGAGGTGAAACCGATGGCGGGCCTGAAACCTTCGCTGGGGCCGTCACAGACGAGTCCAAGGCCTGTGATGAGGGCCCGGGGGGAGGTGGAACCGATGGCGGGCCTGAATCCTTCACTGGGGGCAGTGGAGGCTGTTGTGGTGCTGGAGCTGAATCCTTCACTGGGGGCAGTGGAGGCTGTTGTGGTGCTGGAGCTGAATCCTTCACTGGGGGCGGTGGAGGCTGTTGTGGTGCAGCTGGTGCTGAAACACTGGCTCGGTCTCTGGCTTCTGCGACAGAGATGCTTCTCTCGTTCCTCTTTTCTCTCACTGGTCGCTCAGGAACCTGTCCTGGCCCATTCTGATGCCTCAGAGCGTGGAGGAGGTGTTCCGTCAGCACTCTCCTCCCATCTCTGCACAGGTGTGGGCCCTTTCCCTTGAACAGGTCGTCTCGTTTCCAGAACAGATAAAAGTTCTCAATGTAGTGCGCACACTCTTTGGACAGCCATGTGTTCAGCTGAAGCAGCCGGCTGAACTTGTTTATCTTTCTGTCTATGTTTGGAAGAGGTCCACTAATGAATGCCTTGACCTCCACTTTATCAAGCTCCTTGAAGAACTTAGTGAAATCCCTTTTCAAGACTTCAGTCTGTTCCTTTCTGATGTCCACTGCACCCACGTGCACGATCAGCTGTTTGACTCCTCGGTGTGTAGACAAAACTTTTGGGAGGAGTGTTGTCATCTCAGAGACAGTGGCACTGGGACAGCAGCATGTTTGAATTCTTCCGTGGTTTATGCCACTGATAGCACCGTCTCCTATCAGCAGCGTATCTCTGACCTTGACGTTTGGTCCAGATTGTCTGTCTGCCTGCTGTCTTTTGCCGACTTTATGGCTCCAGTTTCGTGAAGATAATCCATTTTCTCTTTGTTCGTTAGTAACATTAAATTCAGAGCCATTCACCCAGAGCCGGTCAGTTAGGGACCGTTCTCCAAGGTACCGCTGCTTCTCTTCTCAGTTTCTTTTCTGAAGTACACAGTAAACTCCATAGTTTTGAAAGAAAATAGTGTGGGTGTGCGCAGGTGCAAAGATGCATTCTGGGTGGGGCATGAGCGACCAGAGCGAAATTGGAGAGAGAGATAAGGCTCCGCTCCACCTTTTAAAAAAATAGCCGCTCCTCACTCAACACAAAATCCTCCTGCTCCGCTCTGCTCCCCGCTCTGGGGGGCAGGGTGCGAGTGTGACGGGAACGAGGGCAGTGTGTGAGGGGGCTGGTGTGTGTAGGAGCGAGCTGGAGGAGAGAGCAGGAGTGCACAGTTGGAGTTACAGCTAAGTTCTTGTTTGTTGGTTGTTTTGGCGTGGTTACGGCCAACAGTAACCTGTACAGTTCAGTAATAAACGGTGGTTTGCCGAATAGCTGCGTCATCCTTTCCACACGTCCTGGCGGATGCTACAGAAGGCCTATATATATATGTATATATATGTATATATATATATATATATAGTACAGGCCAAAAGTTTGGACACACCTTCTCATTCAATGCGTTTTCTTTATTTTCATGACTATTTACATTGTAGATTCTCACTGAAGGCATCAAAACTATGAATGAACACGTGGAGTTATGTACTTAACAAAAAAAGGTGAAATAACTGAAAACATGTTTTATATTCTAGTTTCTTCAAAATAGCCACCCTTTGCTCTGATTACTGCTTTGCACACTCTTGGCATTCTCTCGATGAGCTTCAAGAGGTAGTCACCTGAAATGGTTTCCACTTCACAGGTGTGCCTTATCAGGGTTATTTAGTGGAATTTCTTGCTTTATCAATGGGGTTGGGACCATCAGTTGTGTTGTGCAGAAGTCAGGTTAATACACAGCCGACAGCCCTATTGGACAACTGTTAAAATTCATATTATGGCAAGAACCAATCAGCTAACTAAAGAAAAAGGAGTGGCCATCATTACTTTAAGAAATGAAGGTCAGTCAGTCCAGAAAATTGCAAAAATTTTAAATGTGTCCCCAAGTGGAGTCGCAAAAACCATTAAGCGCTACAACGAAACTGGCACACATGAGGACCGACCCAGGAAAGGAAGACCAAGAGTCACCTCTGCTTCTGAGGATAAGTTCATCCGAGTCACCAGCCTCAGAAATTGCAAATTAACAGCAGCTCAGATCAGAGACCAGATGAATGCCACACAGAGTTCTAGCAGCAGACCCATCTCTAGAACAACTGTTAAGAGGAGACTGCGCGAATCAGGCCTTCATGGTCAAATAGCTGCTAGGAAACCACTGCTAAGGAGAGGCAACAAGCAGAAGAGATTTGTTTGGGCCAAGAAACACAAGAAATGGACATTAGACCAGTGGAAATCTGTGCTTTGGTCTGATGAGTCCAAATTTGAGATCTTTGGTTCCAGCCGCCGTGTCTTTGTGAGACGCAGAAAAGGTGAACGGATGGATTCCACATGCCTGGTTCCCACTGTGAAGCATAGAGGAGGAGGTGTGATGGTGTGGGGTGTTTTGCTGGTGACACTGTTGGGGATTTATCCAAAATTGAAGGCACACTGAACCAGCATGGCTACCACAGCATCCTGCAGCGACATGCCATCCCATCCGGTTTGCATTTAGTTGGACGATCATTTATTTTTCAACAGGACAATGACCCTAAACACACCTCCAGGCTGTGTAAGGGCTATTTGACCAAGAAGGAGAGTGATGGAGTGCTGCGGCAGAAGACCTGGCCTCCACAGTCACCGGACCTGAACCCAATCGAGATGGTTTGGGGTGAGCTGGACCGCAGAGTGAAGGCAAAGGGGCCAACAAGTGCTAAACACCTCTGGGAACTCCTTCAAGACTGTTGGAAAACTATTTCAGGTGACTACCTCTTGAAGCTCATCGAGAGAATGACAAGAGTGTGCAAAGCAGTAATCAGAGCAAAGGGTGGCTATTTTGAAGAAACTAGAATATAAAACATGTTTTCAGTTATTTCACCTTTTTTGTTAAGTACATAACTCCACGTGTTCATTCATAGTTTTGAGACCTTCAGTGAGAATCTACAATGTAAATAATCATGAAAATAAAGAAAACGCATTGAATGAGAAGGTGTGTCCAAACTTTTGGCCTGTACTGTATATATATACATATATATATATATATATATATAAGTACTTACTGTGTAATTTTTTCGGCACTACCTTGTTCTCTATAGTTGATGTAAGGTGAATTACTCCTGTGTGGGATCAATAAAGTTCTTATCTTAGCCATCGGAGAAGATCAAAAACATTGTTTCTGGTGCCTAACTGTTGAATGAATAAACGAGAGGCATTAACGTAAATTTCTTTGTAGAAAGGCGCTTTATGAAATTAAGTCCATTCACTTGTATTAGTTTACAGCACAGCCTTGCCACATCCAATATGGCAGCGGGCAAACCCACTCAATGCGGCGTCTACGTATATATGTCTATGATCATTACTACTCAGGTGTGTTTTGGGACGGTCACTCTACAAGGTGACATTTTGTCACAGATAACACAGCTGATCGACTGACATAAGAAATACCTGTTATCATTTTCACTTTATTAAATATCATCCTGGTTATTAATAATATTAACTTTATTAAATTCTTGCAGTGACCACTGCAGCAGAAACTGTGCATACAAACATCAATTATGTTGAAACTAAATGTTTAGTTTTTCTTAGTCTGAAGTTCAGAGGACAGACAGTTATTGCATTGGGACGTTATTTATGATTTCCAGGTGACATATAGAAATGTGAACGGCCTACTGTTTCATCACCCATGTCTGCATCACATGAAATTCTCCTCCTTACAGTATGTGCCACACCTTCCGACACTATTTGACATGGATGGTTTCTGAATCCTGGGATCAGCACTGCTAAAGATGTGCTGATCAGACTTATACCTCTGAAGTTTAACGGAATGCTGGGATCTGAGATTGCAGATTTAGGGATGGATTTGATTATGGATTTATTCCACATTGATGGAATAAATCCATACTGAAAACATTTTTGAAATAAACAGTGTTAAATATTCAACATATTTGAGTTTTTGAGGACCTCATTTGGAAGTTCCTCTATACCCACAGCTTTATTTAATTTAGCTTTATCTACTACCCTCTGCACCTCTAAAGAGATATCACTATTCAGTATATGGTTTGGACAATATGCAGTGTTACTCATCCCACACTCAAGCTCATCTTTCAAGTTTTTGCTTTCAGTTAAAAAATGACTGTCAAATAAAGAAGGATTTCTACAAGCATACAAACTAGTATCATCCTGTTCTCTCTTCCTTAATATTTGGTCAGTCTCAAATGAAAATTCACCATCTTCCATTAGAATCCCCATAGGAATCAGCTTACTCTTTTTGGGACCAAGTTTATTTATTTTCTTCCAAAATTGCTTAGGATTGGTATTTTGCAGTTCTAGCTGAAGAGTTTGCCCTCTCCTAAAACGCCTCTTGAAGAACATAAGTCTTCTATCAAAATCAAGTTGACAATGTTTAAATGCAGGGGCGGCACAGTGGTGTGGTGGTTAGCACTCTCGCCTCACAGCAAGAGGGTTGCCGGTTCGATCCCGGGCGTGGGAGCCCTTCTGTGTGGAGTTTGCATGTTCTCCCCGTGTCAGCGTGGGTTCTCTCCGGGCACTCCGGCTTCCTCCCACAGTCCAAAGACATGCAGATTGGGGACTAGGTTAATTGATTACTCTAAATTGCCCATAGGTGTGAATGTGAGTGTGAATGGTTGTTTGTCTCTATGTGTCAGCCCTGCGATAGTCTGGCAATCTGTCCAGGGTGTACCCTGCCTCTCGCCCGATGTCAGCTGGGATAGGCTCCAGCCCCCCCGCGACCCTCAAGAGGATGAAGCGGTTAGAAGATGAATGAATGAATGAATGAATGAATGTTTAAATGCATTTTATAAATCCCTCCTCTTACCCTGGTCCTTACATTTAAGAAATATTTTCTCTGCAGAGCGCAAATTAAGCCTCATTTAATTTGTTATTCCAGTATGGTCGCTTTGTTCTGTAAAACTCCTTCTCTACATCTTTTTTTTTACTGCACCATATTTATCCATTTCCCTATGGAGAACATATCATCTACAACAGTATAATCTCTCAAATCTGCAATACAACTCTTCACTTCACCACACACATAAACAGAGTCTACATCGGTGGAATATATCAGGGCCAATAAAGGACTAAAGAAAAAATTCAGCGTTCAGACCCCACATTGAGGATAAATAACAAGTGATTATAATGAAGGAATATTGTGAACCCCGGTGCTCAAAACGTAAACAAAGAATTCCATCATATGTTTTATCCACAGTGTTAACAGAGAGTTGGTCAAACACACGAAAATACCAACTCTGTCGGAGACTTGGACAGCTCTCCTGTGTGCGATGCAATTATGGTCAAACCAGGTAAATCCATCAAGTTAAAGTGAGTCACTGGCTGAATGAGTCTCATTTAGAGAAATGAAATCAAAAGAGAACAAAGCAGTACTTTTCTAAGTTCACAGTTTGTCGATGTCCATCCATTAACATTCCGATGGACTAATCGAAACTGCTGAGTACTTAAAGGCTGGGCCTGCTCCCCTCACACCGGCCCACCTGGTCCACCTGAGGCAACCCCGCTATTATCAGCGAGACATCCAGGTCAAATTGTTTCCTCTGAGTGGCTTTTTCTGCTACTTTTAGCTCAACAGCCTCCATTCTGGAGCTCAGGATGCCCACCTCCAGCTCCAAATTCAGACACATTTCTTTAGCTGTCTTTTCCAGCTCTCTTTTCAGCGCATTTTAATTCTCTGTGATTAGCTTCTCCAACAAACCACGCAGACTGTTGATTTTACTGTCCACGTTTTTCCATTGCGTCTTGCGTGTGATCTATTTTTGCATTAAGCGTCTTCAGTTCATTCATTAGTACCAGAGTGCCGCTGCAATCAAACTCGGCATCCTTCAACTTTTGACTGCGCTGTCTTGTGTTATCTGCCACGATCTTACTCAGATGGAAATAGTTCACTCCTCACAATAAACATACAGGCTTTTACAAACCAGTTTACAAACTTTCAGTCCTACTTGATCAATATTTCTGGAGCTATTTATAAATTTGTGTGGACACTACACAGACAAAGGTGCACATGTGGCCATCTTTTTTGCATTGCAAAATGTGTGTTTAATGTGTGTTTTCAATCAACTAAACTTTATAGCACTTCACAGAAACCTCACTGCCCACTAGTGTTTTAGAGGTGTAACTGCAGAGTGACACAGACACACCACCGCACAAGTATAAATGCTCACAACAGCGTAGGCTCCTCACAGAGCTGGTGTATGGGTATAAATCCCTCTTTAGATGAGTCTACTTTACCCATACAGCTGCTGTAGCTGACGTCATGAGGTGAATTCATTTGTGGGGTGGCCCAGCACTGTTATCACCAGTCAGGATATTCATACTAGAAATAACTTGTTGAACTGTGTTTCCCACAGAATTAGATTATATTTGTGGTGATATCTGACAACTGTGGGGGACTTTCCTTCAGTTAGCGCCCTGTAACAACTTAGATTCAGCCAACACAAACCCCAGCACCAGGAAGGTCTGATCCCGGACTACTCCGTCTCCCCACTGGATCAGTGAATGTTCTGTTGCTGCCGTTACACAGGTTAGATCCAGTGCTGCCGCTGGCCAACAGCCCACTGTGACTCTCCATCATTTGGCGCACAACATTTTTGGCTTTTGTCCATATGCACATTTTTAGCATGGATCCTACACACTGTTTTATAAAGGAGACCCTGATGTTTATTACAGACTGACTTACAGTTTTTGACACTTTTATTTCATTCAAATTAATTGCTGTAGTAACCCAGAGAAGAATAAAGTTTCCAATAAAACATTTTTAATAAATATTTATTTGGGTTTAATTTGAGCTTAACTTTCCCAGAAATATTAAATTTATTGTTTTGAAACCTTTTTTGAAAAGTTGTTACCTTCTTTTTCATGACAATGACCTCTGTACAAACTTTAATATTTATTGTTTCATTTAACTTTATACAAGCCTACATTTATAAAACAGAATATGGAGAACATATTTTGTCTGTTCTATACAGACCTTTATAACAAAACCAAATGTCTTTTGTCTGCAGTGATTTTTAGCCCCGAGAGTTCAAACATGTCGATGACACACACACATCTGATGTCACTACCGTTTTAAACATGAACAACAAACATTAACAAATCAATCTACAGATACATCTACAGATTTTATTTCATAAATTCAGCTTTGGAATTTTTTTAAAAAAAGTTTTATGTAGCCTTCTATCTAACATTCATGTTTGGAGTCTATAATAAATAAAGTTGAAGCGTTGTGTGTTGTCAGTTCAGTCTGGTGATGTTTGGAGTCTGTCATGAAGGGAGTTGAAGTGTCGTGTGTTGTCAGTTGAGCGTCAGTCCCTCGCTGACGGGCATGTTGATGTGGGCGGTCAGCAGCGGCGAGCTCTTTCCCTCGTGCAGGATGAACACCTTGATGATGTCAGAGATGCCCTTGTCGCTGGTGCACTCCACAAAGGTCTCGACAGGGTAGATGAGTCCGGGCACCAGCAGAGGGATCCTCATGTATGGGTTCCTCATCCTGTACAGGCTCTCATCGTACAGGAAGCTGATGGCCAGGTTCATGACGGGCCTACACGCCGCCGTGTTCTGGACGTTTAGGGTCAGTTTGAAGGATGGGCCCAGGCCCTGCACCACCGCGTTCATCTTGAGTGGCTCGGTGAGGCTGGAGGACATCGGCGTCAGGCTGGACTCCAACACCTTGACATAAGCTTTGGCAGCGGCCAGACGCAGGCGGCTCAGGTCCATCTGGAAGGCCCGGTGCATGGCCAGGCCATTCTCGCGCTCCCTCAGCGTCTGGTCCACGTACAGCTTGGTCTTCTTGGGCACGTTGAGGCGGACGCTCTGGGCCAGTGGCGGCCCTGGGGCGCTGTCCCTGTCGTCAAACGTCGCCGTCCTCTTCAGGATCTTCACCATCAGGCCCCCTCCCTTGGTGGTCATGATCAGGGTCCCGTCCTCACGCCCGTACCGGCCAAAGCAGATGCTGGTGACAACATCTGATGTCTTGATGGTGCTCAGCAGGTTCTTGTCTCGGTACAGCTGGACCTCACAGTTGGCCAGACCCACCAGAACTGCCTGGAAGCCCCTGGTGGGGAGGTCCATGGCAGCCATGGCGGTGATGGGAGCGGGGAGGACAGCCGTCCACAGCTTCTTCCCCTGAAGACACAACAACAGTTTGACACAGCTTCCTCCTCAGACATCACTTCATCATCACGTGAGCTCAGTTTACCTTCTGCGTGAAGCCCTGCAGGCTCTCGTCAGTGCAGCCGACCACCACGTTCTTCCCAACTCTCACCAGACCCACCGGGTGAGACGACAGCTCGATGCAGTACTTGGGTTTGTCCGACTCCCTGAAGCAGCAGCACAAACATCAGTCAGACCTGAGTCTTCTTTCATGTTGTGTGGTTGTTTATCTGAACCACCAGCAGAAGTCTCAAACAGATGAGTTCTCTCAGCCAGGTGTGTGTCTCACCTGCGCAGGATGTAGATGTTGCCATTGCGACACGCCACTGTGATGCGAAACTCCACGTCAAACTGACCCGTCACGTCCATCATGGTGGGAACGGCCGGCAGCGACATCTTCAACAGAGACAGATAGATAGATAGATAGATAGATAGATAGCCTTTATTGTCCCATGGGTAAATTTGTTTTCACAGTCTGTCACAACATTTGGATACACAAAACACCGCCAACAAACACCATGCACAAACACCACCAAACATTGAACAACCGACACATATATCACACTCAGGAGGGCTGGGTCCATACAAGGTTACTGGTGGAGGTTATTGAGTGCAGAGATGGCAGAAGGGAGAAAGCTCTTGCCCGTCTCCATCTCAGGGTCCTGTATCTGCGCCCAGACGGCAGCAGTGTGAAGTGTGGGTTGAGAGGGTGATCCGAGTCATAGGCTACTATTCGTGCCAGACGTGTGACAGCTCTGTGGTTGAGCTCTGTGAGGTTGGGTGTGGGATGGTTGATGATTTTGGATGCGGTGTGTGTTATTTTTGTTCCTGTTAGTGGTGGACAGCATGTTGTAGAAACAGGGGGAACAGTACAGAAGGATGGGTTGAATGATACTGGTGTACAGTAGTGACAGAAGGTGGGGGGCAACAGAGAGACACGTTTCTTACTGAAGTTTTCAGCCACATCTCATGACTCTCCTCAATTTCCTCAGTTGTCATGGAGATGGTTTCATTTGTAATCGTGATCTAATATTCATTTCTTATTAACAGTTATCACATTAGCAAAACTGCATACTTCGGTCACATGATAAAAAGTAAACTATCTAGATGCAAAAAAATTGGTCCACGCTTTTGTTACCTCAAGGCTGGATTACTGTAACTCTCTATTATCAGGTAGCGCTAGTAAGTCCTTAAAAACTCTCCAGCTAATTCAGAATGCAGCAGCACGTGTACTAACAGGAACTAAGAAACGAGATCATATTTCTCCTGTTTTAGCTTCTCTGCACTGGCTCCCTGTAAAATCCAGAATTGGAATCCTACTGTTAACTTATAAAGCTCTAAATGGTCAAGCTCCGTCATATCTTAGAGAGCTCATAGTGCCTTATTATCCCACTAGAACACTGCGCTCTGAGAATGCAGGGTTACTCGTGGTCCCTAAAGTCTCCAAAAGTAGATCAGGAGCCAGAGCCTTCAGCTATCAGGCTCCTCTCCTGTGGAATCATCTTCCTGTTACGGTCCGGGAGGCAGACACCAGCTCCACATTTAAGACTAGACTTAAGACTTTCCTCTTTGATAAAGCTTATAGTTAGGGCTGGCTCAGGCTTGCCTTGTACCAGCCCCTAGTTAGGCTGACTTAGGCCTAGTCTGCCGGAGGACCCCCCTATAATACACTGGGCACCTTCTCTCTCTCTCTCTCTCTCTCTCTCTCTCTCGTGTCGTATTACTGCATCTTGCTAACTCGGCCATTCTGGATGTCACTAACTCAGCTTCTCCTCCGGAGCCTTTGTGCTCCACTGTCTCTCAGATTAACTCATATCGCAGCGGTGCCTGGATAGTGTGACGTGTGTGGTTGTGCTACCAGGCCAATTAAGTGTTCCAGTCTCTGCAGTAGAATTTGATGATCAATTGTGTCAAACGCCGCACTAAGATCTAATAAAACAAGTACAGAGATAAGTCCTTTGTCTGAAGCAATCAGAAGGTCATTTGTAATTTTAACTAGTGCTGTCTCAGTGCTATGATGCACTCTAAATCCTGACTGAAATTCCTCAAATAAATCATTATCATGGAGAAAATCACACAGCTGGTCTGCGACTACTTTGACTCCTGCTGCTGCTGCTGTTATCATTAGTCATACTTCTACTGTTATTATACACATATGATCATTGTCACACATGTATACTATCAGATGTTAATATATTATTATTAATTATAATATTATTATTTTCATTAATGTTGTAAGCTACTGTCATTACCGTCTGTCCTGCATCTCTCTCTCTGTCTCTCTCTGTGTCATTGTGTCATACAGATTACTGTTAATTTATCATGTTGATCTGTTCTGTACGACATCTATTGCACGTCTGTCCGTCCTGTAAGAGGGATCCTCAGTTGCTCTTCCTGAGGTTTCTACCATTTTTTTCCCCGTTAAAGGGATTTTTTGGGAGTTTTTCCTGATCAGCTGTGCTAACATCAGCTGATGTTTAGCAGGTGTAATATTTACATGTGTACCAAATTTTGAGCACGCCATCCAAATACTTTTTGAGATATTTGAGGGAAAAAAGATTGAGTTTGTGCTGTGGAAAATGATATATTTACTACATTTAACAACAGTTTAACAGGTGAACATGGAGGAAGTGTTCCATCACATTAAAGGTCAAGTTTGTCAGATTCAGGGGAAATTTACAAAAGAGGCCATTCGGGTAAATAAATCTGATGTGAATTATTTCAGGATTTACGGTAGATTAAATAGAAAGGGGCCCGAGTTTTGAACCCTGTGGCATTCCACAAGTCAGGCTGACCGGCTTAGAGGTCAAACTAATTAGACAAAATAATATATTCCCACTCTCCCAGTAGGACCAGTTCAAACCAGTTCCAGCAGCAGCAGTGTGTGATGGGAGTTTACTTTGGAGAGGATGATGAAGGCTTCGGGATCCAGAATGAAGATGTCGTTGCTCTCTGTACCAATCACCAGACAGCTGACGCCGTCCTCGTCAGCTGTGCTCTTCTTCAGAGTCCCGATACAGGTGATGACAGTCTGAAACACAGACGAGCATTGACCACCACGGTGTGAGTGAGGGACGAGGGGGAGGGGTGGTACTACTTTGACCATGTGATGAAATATCCAAAAATAATGTCAGTTTTTTAGACTTAAAATCAGCTGTTCGTAGGTCTTCGCGCTCACATTTGTTTGGTTGTGACATTCCATTATCTTCTTCTCATTATGCATCATTGTTACCATGGTAACTCTTTATATCTAAACTGTTCTACAGTGTGATACTGATATTATAATGAGCTTTACCTGGCGCCTGATTGGCTGCTGTTTGTGCAGCTGGACGAACTCGTCCATGTCGTTGGTCTCCAAAGACAGGAACCTGAGCGAGCGGATGGACAGCGGGACGTCGGCCTTCTTCCTGATGCTCTCCAACATCTCCTTAAGGGTCAGAGGGTCGATCTGACCCTCCCTCACCTGCTGCCACACGTCCTGACCAATCATAGTGCCACAACACGTCACAGGTGCAGTCAGCTTTATTTACAGCGCAGTCTGAACACATGGAGGGAATTCAAGGGTGATTCTACTCTTTCTGCGTGTTGATGTCTGTTAACTGAGGCTCCTTCACATATCATCTCCCTGCTGATCATTTACAAATCAGCTGTCAGTATCCATGAGTGAAGTAGCTCAGATATATATATTATATCACTTTATTCATCCAATAATTTAAAGATTGTGCGTTACTGACTTTGTTCTCTCTAATGTAGGACGTTGCATCACCTGACACTTTCTGATAGATAATATTGTTTTTTATTATATTCATTGTTACTTGGTGTCTTTTTTTTGAAAATATCAACTGTATATAAAAATATTTTAATTTATTTTATTCAATGATGTTCTGTTTCTGTTAATTAGGAGTTATTTAATTATTTGTTTGTTGTATGCTTTATTTATCCTTGAAGGGGAATTCAGCCTCCAGCAGCTCATAAAAGACAAAAAAAAACAAACAAACAAAAAACACACTTCCCCTCATCAACAATAACACAGTGGTATTAAAATAGACATAAAATAAAATAAGTGCATAAATGGAAAATAAATGAAAATAAAATTGCTCATTTTACCGTCCAGTCCAGTTGGGGCAAATGTGATTATTATTATTATCATTATTGTTGTTTGTATATTTATTCTTATTTATTTCTTTATGTTAATGTACTTAATTATCATTATTAAAATTAATTTACATTATTTGAATATTTATTTTATTTATTCATTCATCTTTCACAGAAATTATTTCATATAATTTGAATATTTATTTTATTAATTTATTCATGTTTATGTATTAAGTTATATTTAAACTGTTTGACATTATTTGTGTTTGTACATTCATTTACTAATTTATTTTTTCTATCTGTCTTTAACAAAGATTACTACATTATCTGTATATTTATTTCATTTATTTATGTTTATCTTTAACAGGGATTATGTTACCATTATTGTACATGTCTTTTTCTAATTTATTCATGTTTTCTGTATTTAGTTATATTTATAAAACTTATTTTACATTATTTGTTTATGTATGTGCATGTTTATTTATTTACTTCCTTTCATAGTCTGAGTTGTATACCTTCTGAATGGGTGGGGGAGGTGACTATCCATCAGTTGTATAAACAAACATGACTAAATAAACTTTCATGTAAAATCATCCATCCTGAACTGACCAGTGTGCAGTCACCTGTGTGTGTCCTGACACAAACACACACCTGCTCCAGTGTGTTGACCTCCAGGCCAGGCAGCGTGAACTTGAAGTACGGCCGCAGGTTCTTGTAGACGTAGATGCAGGGTCCAGATGCCACGGCGACGGCGGGGATGCGCGGCTCGTGCAGGTCCATGAAGAAGGCGACAAGGCCAGCGGGCAGGTCCAGCAGGGTGCTCTCGCTCATCAGCGCAGTGCCCCGGTACACCTTCAGCTTCATGGCCGAGGAGCCGGAGCCCAGATCCCCGACCACCAGCCGGCTCTCCCCGTCACCGCTCAGGTCCGCCAGGTCCACACAGGACGTGAAGGTGTGCAGACCCGCCACCGGGTCATAATGAGCGTCCAGCCACTTCCCACCGTCACCACTCGACTCCACAGACGACATGGTGATAGCAGAGAACACCTGCTGTGCTGCAGAGGTGAACTCTCATTAAACACACATCAGGACTCAGAGCACTCTAGGCAAGGACTTTAAATATTGCTGCTATGATCACATGACTCACTGAGCCACAACAATCAACATGAGTGAATGAGAGTAAGCTGTTTCACAACATGTGTGACTGATGCTGACTGGAAGAACTCTACAGCCATTATCATCATGTCGGCTCTGAAATATTTAACATTAAATATTTAGCTCATGTTTGGCTTTAATATATTCTATAAATTATACTTTATAATCTGTACATGTTTTATTGGAGTTACAAACAGCAGCTATATATTGACATGATTTTTTATTAGAATATTTCAAGTTGTTCATTTCACCTTAACTCGGCCGTACTGCATGTCGCTAACTGGGCTTCTTCTCCGGAGCCTTTGTGCTCCACTGTCTCTCAGATTAACTCATATTGCAGCGGTGCCTGGACAGTGTGACGTCCACTGTCCACTGTGTGTGGTTGTGCTGCTGCCGTGGTCCTGCCAGATGCCTCCTGCTGCTGCTGCCATCATTAGTCATTAGTCATACTTCTACTGTTATTATACACATATGACTATTGTCACACATGTATACTGTCAGATATTAATACATACTTTCAACATATTGTACCACAGTAGCCAGAACTATAACTATAATATTATTACTTTCAATAATGTTGTTGTAAACTACTGTCATTACCTGCATCTCTCTCTCTGTCTCTGTCTCTGTCTCTCTCTCTCTCTCTGTCTCATTGTGTCATTCAGAGTACTGTTAATTTATTATGCTGATCTGTTCTGTACGACATCTATTGCACGTCTGTCCGTCCTGGAAGAGGGATCCCTCCTCAGTTGCTCTTCCTGAGGTTTCTACCATTTTTTTCCCCTGTTAAAGGGTTTTTTTGGGGAGTTTTTCCTGATCAGCTGTGAGGGTCCTAAGGACAGAGGGATGTCGTATGCTGTAAAGCCCTGTGAGGCAAATTGTGATTTGTGATATTGGGCTTTATAAATAAAATTGATTGAATTGAAATTGACCTTCATTTATTACACTCAAAAAAAATGTACATTTTATTATTGCAGATTAAATGTGTCTGAACAAATTTAACCTGTTTTACCAATTACTGAACTACTGCTATAGAATATTTAATTTATAAAATAGTTGATAGAGAAGCTAGTTCGTAGTTATAGCATATTTAATTTACAGGTATAAAATAGTTGATTATTGATTATTATAGTTGATATTTACGCCCCTGACTATAATTATTGATGCATTAATGTGTTCATCACTTAAATGTTGCAGCTGGAAAAGGTGATCATTTTAATGACTTTATATCCTGCTGGGCAACTTCATCTATAGTAATACATCATTGTTTGTTTTATTGAGTATCAATAATCTCAATCTGAAACGTAACTAAAGCTGACAGATAAATGTGGTGGTATAAGAGATGTTGCCTGTAAAGTTGATACACTGGAAATACTGCTCAAAACATGTACTTAATACAATAACTGAGTAAATGCATTTAATTTCCACCAGCTGTCAGAGAGCTGTTGGAAAGTAGAAGTGTTCAATAATATAAAATACAAATACTTGTAAACTAAGAGTACGGTGAAATCAGGTAATATGGGACACTTTTTGGTAGAATTACCAAACCAACACCAAAAAAGTGGTTACTTACTCTAATGATGTTTTTATCAGTTATCATAGATCTCTACAATATTTCTGTTTTGAAATTATGTTGTAATGTATATTTATTTAGAAACTACAGACCTATAAACTCACTGAGACCCCCTTCTCTCCCCATTCTGCATGTTCAGGTAAAATGGGACAGGTATTATGGTAATACATTACATTACATTACATTACATTAATTTTCAGTCTAATTTTCTCTTCTTTATTTGAACATATTAGTGGCTCAGGTCAGTTTTTGAACATAGAAATTAATGACATAGTTAACAAACAGTAGACCAAGGAATTCACCAATCAATTCATTAAAATTAAAAGAACATTTGTTGAATACATGAATACTTTTAATTGCTTAAAACCTCTCTCTCCTTGGGAGAGGTAATACAGAGCAACCTAATCCCTAGATTCACAGTGTTAACATTTGCTGGCCTATACTAGCCTACAGATTAATGTAACTGTGTGAGGCTAAATGTGTCCACAGTTGAGAATTATACAAAAACTACCTGTAACAGCAAAGCTTTTCAGCATAACTGCTTAAATCATGATTTTACCTTTTGGCAATATGGGACAGTGCCCCAAATGCTAATTCACAAAAAAACACAATGTGTATTTGGCAAATGTGCTCATGAAAATTGTAAGACTTCATAAAACACTTCATGAAAATACAAATTTTCAGATACTTAAATGGTTTGTTTTTTGTTTAGAAGCCATATTTTGCAAAAATGACATCCCACATGTCACTGCACTTACCATGTGAATTTCCCTCCAAGAGCTCCTTCAAAGTTTCATCAACAACTTCCCGGTTACCAGTGACCAATCAAATTGATTGTTTTCTGTCACTGGGTGTTATAGCAACAACTCAAAATCGTTTTTTGTGATTGGCTGCTAATAACGTTATTTGAATTGCAAAATACCTCAGACCTTAAATGCTCCGTATTAATTGATGTCCCATATTACCTGACGTCACCCTACTGAGTACAGTAATGAGTACAGTAATATAGCGTTACTTAGTTACTTCCACCGCTGGTACTCAGCGTGCCACAGCATTAATGATCCTGGATTAAACAGTAACAGTACATCACGTGTTATTATTGATCTGTTATCAGCAGCTGATCGGCGATGACGCTCTCTCACCGTTGTCAAGGAAACCGGGTTACTGCGTCTCCTCGCGGTGAATCCTCTTCTCTCCTTTTATTTGTTGTTTATCACGCAGCAGTGTGGCGTGTCTTCGATGTAAACAACACAAACAGTTTCGAGGAGTCAGATTTTATCCAGACAAAGTATTGAAGTGGCAGCTAGCTGCTCTCTGTGACGATATAATCCAACAAATCCGCTCCAAATCCTTCTTCTACTCTCTGCTTCCGCTGTCGCCGGCTGATGACGTATGCTTCTTCGGCCCATTCCCAAACCACTCCCTACCCACTACCACTTCACTAGCGAGTGTCACTCCAAATCAAGTTACACTCGCAGCTGTGGAGGGTACTCAAACAGATGGGACGCCCTCGCCACTCTACCGGAAGAAGGAAGCAGATGTAACCATGGATACCGACGGACGCTTTGTGAAAGCAAAATAGAGCAACAGGCTATAAAAAAAAACAAACATTTAAATATTAATTAAAATGAGATACATTAAAAATAAACTTAGATAAGTCAGATAAGAGATACAGTGCAGTGTAATCAAAGTAATTAACTTGTTCATATTTTCTAGACACAGTTTACACATTTACAGATTAATTCATCTGGGCAATCTTACCTCCATCCCATTCCTCTTTTTAGTGAAGAGACTCTCATTTTTAATCCGTAGACTGATTAACTGCTTTGTTTTTTCTTCTGTCCCTGTGAACACAGAATTATATATTTTTTTAAAAAATCATGAGAATTGGATGAGGAATTTTTTAGACAGTTTTAGTTTATTTAAGCATATGGACGTGGAGGTTTTCATCTTTTGACACCAAACATTCTGTGAGTTTGTTTGAGACTGTAAAGTAAGGGTGAGGAAAACAAATATGTGTGTTTGACCTAAAATATTTTACAAAGTAGAAAGACGGAACTCTTACATTTGTACGTTGTTTCCTCCATTGTGATGTTGCGCTTCCTGCTGGGCTCATCAGAAGTCTACACTGATGCACACTCGCTATCTAAGGGCTGAGCAGTCCACTCGCACTCAGTGATAATTGGTTTGGGACGGCCCTTAATGTGGCAAAGCTCAGACCTGTCACTCATGTCCAACAATCCTTTTAGTGATATTTCCTTTACTCCTGCATCCACCAGCCCCCTCCTCATCATTTCCCTCTGTGTTTCATACCTCCTGCACCTCAGAATTACATGTTCTACTGATTCCTCCTCCTGACATTCCTCACACAAACCAGAGTTATGCTTCCCTATTATTTTTAACGTTTTGTTTAAGGCACTGTGTCCGATCCTTAGTCTTGTTATCACAATCTCCTCTCTCCTGCCTTTGCCAGCAATCCTTGAAGGTCTAACATTTTGTTGAATTTGATACAGGTGTCTTCCTCTGCTCTCTCCATCCCACATGCTCTGCCATTTCTGATTATTTTTTCCCTTAATTACACTTTTCATTTCTGCCTTACTAATGCTTATTTGCATTTCAACCCTATTTGCTCTCAGTGCCCTTTTTGCCAACTTGTCTGCCTTCTCATTCCCTTGCAGCCCTACATGTGCTGGCACCCAAAAAAATGTGACCTGCCTCCCCTTTCTGTGTATTCTTGTGACTGTGTGCAGAACCTGATATAGAATGTCCTGCCTGCTGTTGGAGTGAAATGATGTGATACTTTCAAGAACTGATGCAGAATCTGAGCATATTACTGTCTTCTTTTGTGCTGTTATTTCCACCCATTTTAATGCCACCAACACCGCCACCATCTCTGCTGTGTACACCCCTAGTCCATCACCTGTTCTTCTATAAATACCCACTCCTTTTCCTGGTACCGCCACCCCGAATCCTGTTACACCTGTGTCTGGATTTTTTTGCCCCATCCATGTACACCTGCACAAAGTCTTGATATTCTTGATTTATCAAGTGCCTAAATGCACTCAGTAAATCAACTGTTTTCTTCCCTGTCCTTTTAATTTCCAGCAGAGACATGTCAACTCTCGGACACACTAGTCTCCATGGAGCCTCTACTGGATAGACCACTGGTGGGCTTATCTGTAGTCTTTCAATAGACAGTTCTTTCGCTATTTTATTACCAACTTTTGCAAAATGCTCCCTGGTGCTCTTCTCATTCTCCCAGCTGTCCTGTAGTACCTCTCTTGTTGGGTGATTAGCTCTATGCCCTTTCAAATTCACCCAGTAATTGGCCATCAGCTGTTTTCTCCTTAACTCACCCATCTCTTCACCCATCTCTACTTGTATGGCAGGAATTGGTGATGTCTTAAAAGCTCCGCAACAGATGCGTAAAGCCTGTGCCTGTATGACATCTAGCTTTTTAAACTGGCTCTTAGCTGCTGACCCATATGCCACACAACCATAATCCAGCACGGAAAGTATTAATGCAACATACAACCTGTGGAGTGCACCGCAACTTGCTCCCCATTCTCTTCCAGCCACACAACGCACCACATTTATGACTTTTTTACACTTTTCCTGGTGACATGGCCTGACCATGTCAGGCGTTCATCAAACACAACACCAAGGAATTTAAATTGTGGCACCCTTTCCAACTCTTCCCCATACATTTTTAACCTGACATCCTCTCTGATTCTCTTCCTGGTAAAGAACACAGTTTGGGTTTTTTCAGTTGAAAACTTGCATCCCCAGTCATATCCCCAATCAGTCACTTGACTGATAGCTCCTTGAGGTTTTCCAATGACATGCTCAATATTTCTGCCTCTTTTCCACAGAGCTCCATCATCGGCAAACAGAGACCTGCCTATGTCTACAGGAAGTTTTGAGAACACATCATTAATGCTTAAACTGAACAGTAATGGACTGATCACACTCCCCTGAGGCGTTCCATTCCCCACCACATACTGTGTTGACATGACTCTCCCGATTCTCACTTGAATTTTCCTTCCAAACAGGAAATCTTTAATCCAGTTAAAGGCTCTCCCTCCAACTCCAATCTTAGACAGTTTTATCAGACGGCCTTCCTTCCACATCATATCATATGCCTTTTCAATATCGAAAAACACTGCAATAACTGATTCTTTGTTTGCTTGGGCCTTTCTTATTTCTGTTTCTAGTCTTATCACTGGATCCATAGTATTCCTCCCTCTTCTAAAGCTTCTATAGTTGGCTATCTTACCTGCCTTCTCCAGCTGGTAAGTTAACCTTTCTGTAATCATTCTCTCCATTACTTTGCATATATTTGAAGTCAGAGCTATTGGCCTGTAGCTAGATGGTTTTATTGGGTCTTTCCCTGGTTTCCTTATTGGGATTACCACTGCTTCCTTCCACACTGCTGGTAGCTGGCCCTTTTCCCACACTTTGTTATAGAGCTTTAACAGTTCCTTGAGTGTTTTCTTTCCTAAGTGCTTCAGCATACTATAGCTTACTTGATCTTTCCCTGGAGAAGTTGGTTTAGATTTGTTTATTGCCCTCAGCATCTCTTCCAGTGTAAATGGTTCATCCAAACTGCTATTGGCCTCTTCCCTTCTGTCCAATATTTCTGGGTGTTGGCTTAATGTCTTTCTTCTTCTTCTGTTACCCTCTTCTGACAAGTTTTCTGAGCTGTGTACTTTTGCAAATGCCTTAACCATTATTTCTGCTTTTTTTTATCTGTCACTGCTGTTTTTCCATCATCTATCATGACTGGATACTCCCATTCTCTCCTGTCCCCTCCCATTCTCCTTATCATTCCCCACACCTCTCCTACTGGTGTTGTTCTTCCAATTGAGCTGCAAAAGTTCCTCCAGCTTTCTCTCTTGGCTTGCCTCGCCATTCTCCTCTCCACTGCCTGCACCTTTTTATACTGAATTAGGTCATGCATGTTATGGGTTCTTTTGAGCAATCTTAATGCCCTGTTCCTTTGCCTTGCAGCCTGACGGCATTCCTCTGTCCACCATGGTACCAGCTTCCTCTCACTCCTTCCTTTACTTTTGGGTATGGCTTTTTCTGCTGCAGCAATAATTATAGATGTTATCTGATTATTAAGCTCATCCACATCATCTGACCTGCCAGTTATCAGTATTTTCTCCTCACTCAGTCTTTGAAACTCACCCCAGTTAGCCTTTTCAAATCTCCATTTTTTAACTCCACTAGCTTGTCTTCCTTCCACTTTCTCTCCCACATAACAGGCCACTGGATAATGATCACTGCCCAGTGTTGTTTTCAAAACTTTCCAGGAGCTGACTCCAGCTAAAGAGTTGGATACAAGTGTGATATCTAATGCTGACACTGCACCTGTTGCTGTGTTGATCCTAGTGCCCTTTCCGTCATTCATACAAACTAGATCGTTATTATCCATCAGTTCTTCAGTTATTCTGCCATTTAAGTCTGTCTGTAACGCTCCCCAAGTGGTGTTATGGGCATTAAAATCTGCACACCAGACCTTTCTAGCTTTGTTCTGACTTCGTATTTCCAGCAACTTATCCAAGTTTAACTTTTTACATGGGTTGTAGTAATTGATTACCACTAGTGCTTCTCCTTTATTCCAAATTTCCATGGCTATATACTCCAACTCATCTCCTTTCTCTAGCATTCGACAAGGTATTCCATGTTTTATAAGCGTTACACTTCCTCCTCCTCCCCCAAGGCTTCTATCTTGTCGATGTGTTACATAGCCATGCACAACAAAATCCAAACTAGGTTTTAACCATGATTCCTGGATGCACACAATGTCAGGTTTTTCTTTCAATTCTTGCATGAAATGTTTAAACTCTTGGCCATTAGCCAGCAAGCTCCGTGCATTCCACTGCAGAAGAAAGACCATAAGCACTATTAACCAATACATGGTGTTTCCTGGCTCGACTGATTAGTGAGGTTTTCCCTCACCTCTTCCCATGACAGTCCTACAAGACCCAAGTGATTCACCGCTGCTTTGACTATCAGCTGAATTTTCACATTTTTTGCCTTAACTTCAGCAGTGTTGTTTATCACTCCTGCTATGAAAGTTACAAGTGCTTTTTTGTCAACATACAGCTCATGGTTGGCTTTCTTTTGTGGCACTCTGCTCCCTGCTCCGTCTTCTCTCTTTTCACTCATTACTCTTGCTGCCTCAGCATAAGAGAGCTTCCTCTCCACCCTTACTTTCTGAATTTCATTTTCTCTTTTCATGAATTCACATTCTCCATAAGCCACACTATGAGCCCCACCACAGTTACAACACCTTGGTTGCACTCCATCTCCACACTTCCTGTACTCATGGTCTCCCCTACAGCAAGCACATCTCCTCTGCTCTTTACAAACCTTAGCTATGTGTCCAAATCGTTGACATTTAAAGCACCTTAGTGGCTTCGGCACATACACCCTTACTGGGTAACTCATGAAGCCCAGGAACACTTTATTTGGCACAAAATTACCTTCAAACTCAATCAGTACTGTTTCACTATCCTTCTTTGTACCATCCCTTGTTGTTTTCATTCTCAACACACTTTTCACTTTAGCTCCCTTGATATTTTTCTTAAGTTCCCCCATATTTACTGCCAATGGCACACCTGTTATTACCCCCTTGCACCCTCCTTCTCTTTGTGCTCCAACCCTCCTTGTGCTCTCTACCTTAGCTTTTCCTATCTCCTTTAAACTAAGAGCTTTCTCAAGCTGCTCTTCATCCACACATCTTACCAGAAGATTTCCATCATTAAGGACTTTGGCATACAATATCTCTCCAATCTTGTTAGCCAGAGTTGTAGTTAGCATGAATGGATTGATTTTCTTCATCATTTCCTGTCCCTTTTCATTGAATCTTATAATGAAACATTTATCTGACTTATTCTTCTACTGTTCGTAGCTCTCTTCCTCACTGTCAGATCAGTCACTGTTGGCTTTTCTGATCCTTTTTGTCCCTTTTCCTTGGTGTTCAACAACCCAGCTCTGCGCTCCGCTCTCACGTGCTTCTCCTTTTCCCTCTTCTAAGTCCATGTCTAGCAAACTTTGTACATCTGATCCCAAAGAATCCTCATAACCCACCTCCTCTCCTAACTTTGGCAATTCTCTTCTTCTTCTTCTTTTTGTCTTTTAGCGGCGGTTGGCAACCAGCGTATTAGGTACTATTTTTTTATTTTTATTTTTTTTAAATGAATTTTTTTTACAGTCAAAAAGGACATATGACAGTTGAATACAGGTTACAGTATTACTGTGACTGAACTAACTGTAAAGTAGACATAATAATAAAAGATAAAACAAAAATAAAAAACAAAATAGAAGTGGTCACTCAGGAAAAAAGTTACACAGATATTCATACAATTTTACAGCATTTCACACATTTTTATACAGATTGATCTCATTTAGAAATGTGGGAAAGATGGAGCTAGTTTTCAAAAATATTATTATAATTATTATTATAATTATTATTATTATTAACAATACATACATAAATACACAACAGATTCAGGGGGTAGTACACAAATAGAACAATAGGTAAAGAGAGGGGTATGTTACACTGGACAACAACAAATATGTATATATATATATATATATATATATATACATTTTTAAGCAATATCACACGAGAGGGAGTGAGATCGTGATGTTGTACTGGGATGATATCACAGTACAACATCACAAGCTCGTGATATTGCTTTTATACAACAGTTCAACAGTTAAATAAGCAAGGCTGATTAAGAAATGTTTAAAAATGAGGACAAAATAGATAATTTAAGCATTTTATTTGTCTTCCGCCAACAAAAATAGTTCCCTCAGGACTCCACTGTCACCGTTGCTATGTAACGCAGACATGGTGCGCCAGGCACTTACTCTTTATACACATTTATGTGCACGTTTCCATTAATTGTGCAGCCAGTGAAATAAGTCTGTGGTGACTGCATGGTGGACTGTCGCTTCACAGGCACAGCCGACTCTGCCTTCTGATCTGACAGTATGTTGCTTTTCTCCAAGTCATTGAGCTCCGCTGATGAAACACTGACAAACCTGGATGTGTGCTCAGATGGATTCAGCTTCTCCTCTCCCTCATCTTCCTCTGATGACCATTCATAGTTCAATTCAAAACTTATTTTAGGAAATAAATCCATATTTTTGGCTGTTTGACAGTGGATGAATTAATTAGCCTACAACGCAACTGCTGACCTAACTGACACTAACCGTCAGTTTTGATTTGATTGTTGATTGCAATCAGCTGTGAGGCGGAGTGATACATACACCGTGAAATAACCGTGATATTGTACTCCAATATCGTCACGGTTTTACTGTCTCTCAACCAATCAGATTGCAGGGCCGGAACTAACTGTTGTATAAATACATATATATATATATATATATATATATATATATATATATATATATACACACACATATATATATATATATATATATATATATGTTGAACAACAATATAAAACGTAAAGATATTAAGGATCTTGATGCCTTTTTGTTGGTCAAATTATGTAGTTTCAAGTAATGCTAAACATTCTTCAGGAAAACAAGAAAATAGTTTTTTATTGCTAAATTTATATTTATGGATACAAATTTCATTGTCATTATCAAATTCATGAGAAAATAATATTTGTCTTCTTTTCTTATTTTTTTGTAGAAACCAAACACCAGCTTTTCCCACAATAACATAAAGCCTCAGAAGACATGGCTGATGACAAATTTGCATAAGTCTTGCCAGAATTTCTTAGTGTGAGAACAATAACAAATAGGTTTAAAAAAAATATACCTTTGTTTTCTTTCATGGCAATAAATGCTCCACATCGGTAGAGGAAGTATTCAGATACTTTATAGGCCTACTCCACAGTAATAAAGTAAAAAGTAAAATTATTAATATCACAATGTAAAAATACTCAAGTAAAAGTAAAAATATGTAAATATAATCATAAAAGACTACTTACTGTTCCTTTTCAATGGAGCATGACACGTTTTGCATATAAAAATACAAATAACGACAAATGTTATACATTCATGTGTTTGTGTGCATTTTTTCTATTCTTCACATTCAAGCCGCATAGTCTCGCGAGATTATATCCGAGCTCTACGTGACGTCTCCCTGTGCCAGCCATCTGATTGGTCCTCCGATCCCAGTTTAAAAACTTGACCGCGTAGACTAGAGAAACAGCCAAAGCAAACGTTACTGAATGTCTATCGATGTTTCCTGTTTTAAATACTCAGTCTGGTGAATAAAACACGTCAGCAGTAAGTTGGAGTTTGATTAAATGCCGGTGTTAGCTGTAGAACTGTGATGCAATGTGAGTTTTTATTCTCAACGGACGTTAAAACAAAACAACTGACGCGTGTATTTGAGGGTTAGCTCGTGTGGCTAATGCTAACAACAAAGCTAACAGGAGTGTGATTTGTTCTGACTATTAACGTTAATCAGTCACTGCTAATAATGTATATTATGTGTTAACTGACTGTTCAGTGCCGATCTGATTGAACCCGAGTGGGTGTTTACAGCTAACTAGTCCGGACACGTTCTGTTCGTCATTGTTGGAAATCACGCTGAACCCCATTTAAATATTTAAACATTTAACGCTCTTGTGCTTATCTGCTCGCTACAAGCGAGGTAGATCGTGATTGAAGATTTTCTTTTTAAATCATCAGGCTCCAATGTTAAAATCGGCATAGCTATAATGTCCATCACACGTACGTGTTTGGAGATGTCAGCCTTCAGAATGAGTTCATCAGCAGCTGAGTAATAATGTGACTGATGTGTGTGTTCGCAGAAATGATGGAGTCATGTTTAGGTGGGAAGCCCGAGAGAGTCGGGCCGGTGGTGGTGGATGACATCAAGAGAGATCTGCTCGGCGAATTCGCAGCTCTACCTGCACAGGTCTGTCTGTCAGTGATGCAGTCAGGAAGATGTTGCTGAGGTTGTCATGGTGACAGATGTTGATGTTGACTTCAGAGCAGAGAGTTTACAGATGTTTTGTCTTTCATCAGGAAAGTGTTCAGTCGGAGAACCTGCAGGTGTACTTGAGGGTTCGACCTTTCACTGCAGCCGAGAGCGACAATGGGTCACAGGTGACTGACACACACACACACACACACACACACGTACATACATTTAATCTGTGGGACTGATACTGATTTAATGTTAAACTGTTAAGCATTGTTTTTTTAATGTTGATGCAGAGCAACTATTGTGATAAAGTCTTGGTCATAAAGGACATTTTTCTCTCTGTTAAATATGAGTAACACTCGTGGTCAACATCCAACAACATATGTGTTCAGTTCACTTTGAACTGGTGTGAGACCCCCTGATATGACCCCGATATTTAGGTCATGATACAATATTGTACAGTGACATATTGTGCGATATATTGCGATTTATTAGCCCTTTTCAGCTGCAAATTAAGATAAAACTTTGTCAATATCTGTTTTTTTCCAATAAGTTGGTAAGTTTTCAGTCTGGTCATCTCACTCCAGTCATTTAAATTGCAGCAACATGTATCTAGTGGACTGAAAAAGCAACTGATGTTATCATTCTAGGAGGCAACCAAAGTTTAATTTGTATTTGCAATATTAATAATTCATATGATTAATGATCTGATGCTCAGTATCTGTGTATTGATACAATAATGCCTCACAAAATATCCCAGTACTGTGCTGTACTGATTTTTTTCCCTACTCCTCGTGTGAGATGATGTGTGGAATATGATTTGTAGGCCGGGGCATCTCTGTAACAACACAGTGCTTCATTTATAATGGCATATTGTAACACATTTTAATTTTGTCAAAGAATTGCAGCTCCTGTGATCTGGATAGTGTGATTTCAATAACACAGTATTTTGAATAATTGTGCAGCCCTAAAATTATAATAAAAATAATATAATTAGCTGCAGATCTGATGGCAAAGCTACAAATGAACAAATTATCAAAACTCCTCAATAATTCTTATCCTTAATTTTGATTATAATAAATGAAAAAAATTAATAATAATATGATTTGGCCTGTTAACAACTGTAGATGTGGCAGGATATCTACTGGTTGTTTTAATTCATTGGTTTCTTCTTCTTCTTCTTTCCTCTCTGGGACATTACAGCTTTACTCTGCTGTACACTGACTGTCTGATACTTTAAAGTCAGATATCTTTTTCTGTTTATTGATGAAACCTCCAGTTTTCATCATCATCTTTTATTGGTGTAAAAAAAAAATCTGTTTGTGTATTTTGCTCTGCAGGAGTGTGTGACCATCGAGGGACCGGACACTGTGGTCCTGAAGGCTCCCAGGAGCTGTCAATCAAACCGACAGAGTGAGAAGTCCCTCCCACAGACAGCACAGAGGTTCACCTTCACACAGGTAACTCTGACATCACCTGTTGTCATATCAAAGACTTGTTCCTTACCTTTACAAAGATACAAATGTTCATGTTATGTCCCATTTATTGATTTTAAACCTGACGTTAATGTTAAGCTCTCGTCGTTGTTGTATTTTTGAGGTGTTTGATCCGGAGGCCAGTCAGAAGAAGGTGTTTGATGGTTCAGTTCGCGGTTTGGTCCGAGACGTTCTGGAAGGAGGAAACTGTCTGGTGTTCACGTATGGAGTCACCAACGCTGGAAAAACCTTCACATTCCTGGGTCAGAAACATCACCTGTCTCTCTGTCTGACCCTCTTTCTACCTTCTTCCTGGTCTCTCTCTGTCTGTCTCTATGACCATCGAGCCCTTCTTACCCATAGATGGCACTGTAGTGCTGCTACAAAGCTCATTATTTATACCACCTTTACATTTTTACACCACACCAAACAACGGCCACATCATGCAGCTTCAGTGTGTGACTTTAGACAGTGTGCCGGCATCATGGAATCAAAGAGGTGTGACATGTAACTCATAGGCCTCTAGTGTGACATATAACATACGTGTCAGCAGGGCTTTGTAAACAATACCAATGGCATTAATATGTCAATAACTATCATTTACCATCTCTGTTATAAGGTGGCTGATCCCATTTTCTGGTCGGAGGGTAAGGCGCTGCCTTAAAACACTGTCCGTCTCTGTCCAAGCAGCGCTCAAACATTTTTTAAACTTATGAGACTGAATAAGTAACAGATTTTCAAAAGTTACCCCTGTATCATTTCCACTGGCCTCCATCATTGACCCTGTTTTCCGGCGTGTTTGTGACATCACACCTGACACAACAGAAAAAAACAAACAGACAAGTCTCTGGTCTACTGGCAGTGGGAAAGCAGCCTATCCCTGACTCTTGGCAGGTTTTCCCGTGTTTTAAAAAACCTGCATACGTGTACCGATTTTGGTGAGAAACATTATTTGACTGTCTGTCTGTCTCTCTGCCCGTCTGTCTCTCAGGTCCAGACCATGACTCAGGTCTGCTGCCCAGGTCTCTGTCAGTGATCTTTAACAGTGTTGAAGGTCGTCTGTACGGTCGGGCCGATCTGAAGCCTCAGCGATGCAGAGACTTCAGCAGACTGACTCCAGACCAGCAGGCAGCCGAGTCCAGCAGCAAGAGGAACCTGCTGAGGCTGTTTAAAGAGGTCCCACAATATAAATACAACAACACCTGTATACTGCTGTTGTGTACTACTGTGTACTAGTGTGTGTCTCATCTTTGTCTCTGCAGAGCGACAGAAGTCAGACGTCAGGAAGATCAACGTTTCTTGATGGTCTGTGACTCTGAATCAGATTATTTTAAAAAGTGAAAGTTTTACCCAAATTACTCAACATGTGTATGTTTTCTTGTGTCTGTATATTTGTGGGGTCCCCACACTGGGAACTTTGTTTGAATCAAAATATGGGACCCCACAAGAATCACTTTTGATCTTACCCGATAAAGATTTTTTAGTTATGTCTGACCCTTAGAAATGGTGGTCCTCACAGGTGACTGAAAAAAACCTGTGGACCCCACAACTGATAAAAACAGGTGTGTGTTTTTTCAGGCTCTTCTCTCAGCACTGACAGCAGCGTGAACAGCGTCTGCGAGGCTGACAGTTTCTGTTTGGACGTCGACTCAAACATAAGTTTCTCCGTCTGGGTTTCATTTTGTGAGATTTACAATGACAACATCCACGACCTGCTGGAACAGGTAAGACTTACTACACATGTGAGGACCCTGTGTGATGTCATCCTCAGCCCTGACTTCAAGCCTTAAAGCTGAATTTGTAGCTGTGTGGTGGTCGATGGACTCTTTCTTTTGTGTATCTCGTGTCACTGTCAAATGTCTGTGAAGACCAGACAAAATGTCCTCTCTTGACTCAAACTGAAGAATAACCCAGCTGTGACTGATCATGTGATTGATCATGTGATGGTCAGGTTTCCAGTGGACACCAAAAGAGGACGGTGCTGCGCCTGTCTCAGGATGTCAAAGGAAACTCCTTCATCAAAGGTAACACAAATTTTAACTTAATAGATTCAATATTATTATTTATTATTTTATGCACCATGTTTGCACAATCCAGTTACTAGAAGAAAATGTTGGCGTTGTATGTTTCTGCAGATCATGTCACATTTGTACGTTAATATGTAGCAAATATGTTAACACTTGGTGTTTCTTTGTGTTTCAGACGTCATATTTTCTGCTATAACAGTGATCTGCAGTCATGTTTAGTTTTACGTGACAGAGTTTTATAACAAATATTTAGCATATAACAAGATTTAACTAATACAAGAACGTAGGGCGTGGCGATATGGCAAAAAATATTACCACGATATTTTCCCTGTGTTGATCAATATCGGGGCATCACGTCTCTGGCTAGAAAGTACGACACTGCATCTGTTATATCTCTGCTCCTTTCTGAATGCTTCTCATACGGAGTTACAATGGCAAAAACAGACACTATTGATTGGTGATTTGGTGCCACACCGCTGGCCCCAACCACAGCAGCAGAAGTGCTCGATCATTGAACACTTGTTGGTGGACATCCTGCAGTTTGGGTTGATTTTCATGCTCTCAGTGTAGTCGCTGGGACGCCACCTTTTCAGGTGATGGAAAGGTTTGTTGTGTTTCCCGTCCTGGTTGGCACCAACCGACCACATATTATGCAGACTGTCTTTGTCTGTGTCGTCACCTTTCATTTTAGTTTTATTTATTTATTTTTTTGTATATTTCTCATTTTTATTTAATTTTTTTCTTTTATTGACATTGTGTGACCTTTTTTACCCACAGTTTTGTCCGTTTATGAGGAGAACACGAGCTCTTATTTAGCTTCACCGCCACTTTGCCCCTCACTTCCACTCATTTTCCCCTCTTTTCGTTACGTCCACGCTTCTTTCACTTCCTCCTCACCTCAGACAAACTTTGCAGTGAAAAATGGGCGTGTACAATGATGCTAATCCCCAACACTGCAGATTGACTGACAGCTGTCTGTTAACTTCTGCTGTTTAGATCTATCAGGTCTGTCTACATCCAGAAAAAGTAACTTTAGTTTATCATTGTCTTCAACGTACATATTTATTGCAATCCTGTTTTGAGATTGTTTAATCGCCCAGCCCTGTGTGGATGCAGCATTAGAACCGTGTCTTAATGAGAAAATGAAGGTGCTAGATTTACTTTAGCCAATATAAAAATATAATTTGGCTGATAAACTTGGCTGTGTTGATGTCAGGCTGTAGTGTAGCTGAAGTGTGTGTGTTGATGTATGTGTGCTCCATGTTTCAGACCTGCGGTGGGTCCAGGTGAACAGTTCGGAGGAGGCCTACAAAGTGATGAAGATCGGAAAGAAGAACCAGAGTTTCTCCTCCACTAGACTGAACCAGCTGTCCAGCAGAAGGTCAGTTGCTTCACACCATCGCTTTTTAAACCCTTGCACAAAATACCTTAGGTTTTCCCCTTAAGTATGACACTTAGAGCTTAATTTCTCCTTGATGGACTTACAGAGCTGCACAAAATTCCTTAAAAGGTATCCTTAGTTAAGGGAAAATGTTAATTCATTAACTGGGTTGAAAGAGGTGTTACGGGGCTGCACGATATTGGGAAAAATTGACACTGCAATTTTTTTGCCCCCAGTAATTATATTGCGATTTATATTTTTTTTAAACATGCATTATTTTCCACCAGACGACTTCAGTAGCTCTACTTGGTGAGAATTAATCATTCTGGAATTACTAGGCTAATATTGCTTTGAATGCAACAGCATAAAATGAGCTGAAAATAGGCATTTGTTCAGTGAAACCACCATCTCTGTCAGTATTTCCCCTATATACAACTAGCAGCGGCACACCATGCTGCTGATTGTTTATTTTTTATTTTTTTGTCTTAGCTCTTTAGAAACTGCCATTATATTATTTGGCACTACGGACGCTTCATATCCAGGTCAATTCACACACTCCGTCTGATCTCTTCAAAACTAAAGTTATATTATTTTGCATAACGAATGCTTCATATAATAACATAACAATATACTTATATTGTTTACACAACAGCATGTCATTTCTGTCTCTACATGGTCGCACCTCTACATTCTCCTCTGCTCTCTGTATTGCGCGCGGTGGAATTAGGCCCCGATGCGCGTGCACGCATGCACACACACAAACACGTGTGCACACACACACACAGACACACAGACACACACTAGAGCGTGGCTCGGGCGAGCACAAAGAGAGCACAAAGTAAATCTGATCTTCAGATACCAGAAAACAATTCATGCTGAAGTGAATGAGGAGGTGTTGAACAGATCCTGTATCAGCTGTTTTTGTGTGGAAGTGAGAGAAGAGGAGTCATTGGGATTTTTGTATGTCTCTGCAGTCACAGCATCTTCTCCATCAGGATCCTCCGAGTGGATGATGTTGGAGTTCCCAGAGTCCTCGGCATAAGCGAGTAAGACTGACGCTTTATTCACACTGTTTATACTGTATATGCGTTTACAGTGTGCTCACATCAGAGTTAGATATGAGTAATAATTTAGTGTCTGTTAGGCTGTCTCTGTGCGACCTGGCCGGCTCTGAGCGCTGCTCTCGGACTCACAACACCGGAGAGCGTCTGAAGGAAGCAGGAAACATCAACAGCTCTCTGCTGACACTCGGGAAGTGCATCAACGCTATGAGACTCAACCAGCACGCCAAGTACGACAACACCGCCAGTCTGTGATGTTTGAAAGTAAATCCAAGGCACCAGGATGACAGATGTAATCTGTTTCTTTGCAGGTTTCAGCACCACATTCCCTTCAGGGAGTCCAAACTCACACACTTCCTGCAGTTTTTCTTCTGTGGTGCCGGACGGGTTACGATGGTTGTTAACATCAATCAGAACTCTGCCTGCTTTGATGAGACGCTCAACGTCCTCAAATTCTCTGCCCTCGCCCAGAAGGTCAGCACACACAAACACACAGAGTCACCTGTACAGTGCTAGAGCTGAGTACTGGACCTCAGAGAATCAAACAATGTCAGTTACCAAAACATCAACTGTCGACTTTTTCTATATAGTATAAATCCTGCATTACTCGATTATCAGAAATAGTTGTCAGGTATTTTTCTGTTGATAAACTAATCAATTCATTAATTGACCGAACGGTTGTTGATTATTATAGACCCCCCTCAGCTGTCAACTGGGGATGCACCGAAATGAAAACTTGTGGCCGAAGCCAAATAATATTAAACGCTTGGCCGAATACCGAATACCGAGTACCGAATACCAAATGCCGTTGTTTAGTTTTTCATTAGTTTTTGCAGATGAACCCCCTCCAGATTAGTGTTGTCACTAGGGCTGAACAATATGGAGAAAATTTCATATCTTGATATTTATGCCAGATATCTCGATACCGATACGATACGATATGACTATGGGTTCAGTGAAAACTAAGCATTCTTTATAAAAAATTAACAAAAAAAAACGAGTCCGAACCATTTTCTGGAAGCCCTCTTTATTGACTGAATACACGGGAATCATGTGTAGCAATATGGTACGTTATAGCATTTGTAATGTCTTTGTGCCTGCTGGACGTCGATTGGTATGGCATTATGCTACTGAATGCATTGGCAATCCGACCTTGCTTGGGCTTGACACAGAAGGACCCAGATGTCCCTGCCGTGCCTTTTAATGCAAGGCACTGTTCATACAGTCCTCGGTAGTGTTGTCACGGTACCAAAATTAGGACCCACGGTACGATACCAGTGAAAGTATCACGGTTCTGAGTAGTATCAGGATACCACAGCCAAAATGAGGCAGATGTGCCTTTTGTCATTTATAAAAAGATAAATCACTTTTCTATAATACATCAATGATATTTCAATGGAATAAATTACTTATTGACCTGTGTGCCGCTACGGCTCGGCTGTTCCGGTACTACTGGGCAGTCATGATACCAACTTATTCACCTGGAGCCGGGCTTCTCGGTCGCCGGTAGCCTCGCGTCACCAGGCTCTTCACGTACGGTGAAACGCCGGTAAACCACGTTATCTTGCGGCGGCCATAGCGCTCCGCCGTATTCCCATCTGTGACCCCCGTTCAACCCACAACTGGTAAGTTTCGCCTTTCGTTTCTGCTGCTGGTTGAAATCTGTACTCACACAGCGTGCTGAATGATTTAATTTGCTCGAACAAAACTATTTTTAGTCGCAAATGTGTTGTGTGTACTAGCAAGTTGCTAGCAGCAGCACGTCTTCCTCGCTCAAGGGGATGTTTGTGATTGGCTGGCTTTGTTGTCGATCCAAGGCAAGCAGGAAATGAGGTTTGTGATTGGCTGGCCGTAGCTGTACATTTAGGGCAAGCGTAAAAAGGATGTTTGTGATTGGCTGAGCTGTACATGCAGGTCAAGCTGGGGAAATTATATTGTCAATATCATTGCCTTTTGCGATATTAATATCTTGCATGTTCATATCTCGGTATAGATACGATAACGATATATCGTTCAGCCCTAGTTGATACGGTACCAAAATTTGGACCCACGGTACGATACCAATGAAAATATCATGGTTCTGAGTAGTATCACGATACCACAGCGAAAATGAGGCAGATGTGCCTTTTGTCATTTATAAAAAGATAAATCACTTTTCTATAATACATCAATGATATTTCAATGGAATAAATTACTTATTGACTTATTCATACTTATTCATACAAAAACGGCATCTATAAGTGATTAACATAGCGGGGATCGAAATGAAATAAATACATAAAATAAGAATCAACCAGCCACCCTCCTCCCGTGACGGCCCCTTCATAAGTAAAGAACAGTCCCTAAAGTGCTGTGAGGTTTGTGGACCGTTACCTGCCACAAAGAGAGAAATGTGAACGGCTCGTTTCTCCTCTGACACGTCACATACCTGTGTGCCGCCACGGCTTGGCTGTTCAGGTATTTCTGGGCAGTCCTGACACCAAGAGGAGGAAATTATTGGACCTGGAGCAGGGCTTCTCCATTGCCGGTAAGCCGTTATCTTCTTAAATTGGGACTTCTAAGTCTGATGATCTTAAAAATCTCTGTGTCTCACTGAACTTGGTGATCTGAACTCAAATTGTGGATAGTCCCACCCGTCCTAATAATAAATTTCCTGAAAAATCATCTTTAATTGATCTGATGTTGACAAATGTTCCTCACAAATACTCTACAGCCGGAGTATTTACTAATGATGTGAGTGACCACTGTGTTAAGATAAGATACACCTTTATTGATCCCACAATTGAGAAATTCCAGTGTTACAGCAGTCAAGGGGAAAGAGAGACACTTAAAAACTTAAAAAACCTAGGCATGCAAAATAAAGTACAAAAATACAAGAAACAGCAATATATAACAATACTACTCAGTGTTTCCCACAGGATTTTTGGAGACTATGGCAGGGGGTCCGAACCTTCTAGGGGGGTCCGGGGGCGTGCTTTGTTTTTGTATTTTGTATTTGATTTAAAGGCATCAATCTGGTGAATTCTGAGAGCCAAGTTATGATGGCAGAATATGCCAGCTGTGTTTACAAAGTTTGAATGAACGAGACGGACGCAAAGTAAACGGAGGCTGCGCATTGACCCTTTTGCCCATGTCTGCAGGGACGCATGATGGAGTCAAACGGATCATGTGCATAATTAACCACAAAACAAGCAAATACTTCATCTTAATGACATATAATACTCATTATGCTTCAGCTGAATCCTCTAAGCAAATGACCATGTTGAACTGAAATTAGTTTATCACGTTAAATGTCCGAAATTGTATGAAATTGCTCCAATGCCTTAAACCAATCTTTGTGCATAATCACACAGCCTGGTATGCCCTGGCAAACACAGTGGGACTGCTGTACAGACCGTTGGTCTTTCTTCCTCTAACCCTGGTTATTTTCTGAAAGCACAGAGCAAAGAAATGTCTTTTTTTTTCTCCCCCGGTCTGCTGTCAGCAGGAGTGGCGGCTGCAGCGGGGATTTCAGCACCAGACAGCGCACGTATAAAAGACTTGACAAGCGTCTCCTTTAAATGTGTTTGCTACTAGAGAAATTATACATAATAAATGAAGACAGTGACATATTTTCAATAAAAAACAATGAGTTGAACGTTCATTTCAAGCTTTTGTAGTAGCCTACAGCGAATTTCAGAATTGTGCGAGTGCGGCCGGAGAGCGGGCGGCAGTGTTTGATGCAGGCACGTAGGGTACAACTGAGATTTATTTTAATTTTGGTAACAGCGTAGTGTGTATGCATGGCATATCACCAATCATAGTGGGCCGCCATGGCCAAAAATGCCAGTCCAGCCCTGATTTTTACTGATAAAAACACTAGTGGTATGTTATGGTGAAGGGTTACACTTAAAATATGGCTAAGGGTTAGTGGTTTAACATTTCAGTAATCAAAAGAAAAATGACTAACGTACTGATCTGCCTCTGCAGGGCTATTTTATGATTTTAAATCATGTGCAGACAAAATATTCTTTTAAAACTCTCTCTCACTCACAAACACAGTTACAGATACGCAAAACAATACAAAATACGCAATACGAAAAGAAAAGGTAAGACTCAAATTAATTACACACAAACAGACACAAATTACTGCTTCCCTTCCTCATGATTTGCAAGTACGGCACCCTGAATCATAGCATTTTACACAGCTTCAAAAAGAAGAATTCAAAAGCCCTCTGGTAGTTGAATGCCTCTGGGACAGACCCATTTATGGCAACCCACTGGATCCGTCACGTGCACGAGCTGGCCGAGGTGCGGGTGCTGGAGCTAATCGCGGCCATCAATATAAGCTGCTCCACCAGAAGCGCCGCAGCCCTCCTAGCTGCAGCCTAGAAGCCGCTTGGCGCTCCACTCCGCTAAAAATATGGGCCGGGTCTATTTTTGACGGCGCTCCAGCCGGTGCACTACAGAGTGTTGTTCATTTACCAGAGGCATTTTATATCTGGCCGATTTTTGGAGACTATGGCGGGGGAAATTAAACTATGGCGGGCCGCCATAGTCTCGTCAATGTATGGGAAACACTGCTACTACTACTACTACTACTACTACTACTAATAATAATAATAATGATGATGATGATGATGATAATGATGATAATAATGAGAAGTGACTAAAAATGAGCAGTGGATTAAAGAGAGCACATCTAGTGCAAGTGATTGTATGTGCAAAAAACAGCAGACAGCTGTGGTGTTTATAAAGTGTCCATAGTGTCCCTAAAGTGTCCATGGTGCAGTTTACTGTGAGCAGTGCTGGTAATGTAGCCTGACAGCAGCAGGCAGGAAGGACCTGCGATAGCGTTCCTTCTAGGGCTGTCAATCTTCCCCACAATCAGATTAGAATTTTTAATGTTTTTTATGTTAAAAATTTGAATAATATTCAGATTTTTCCTTGGTATAGGCTATAGCCTAGGCCTACCACCACATTTTTATATTTCTTGTGTTATAATGATGTTATTTTAATATTTTGCATCACATGCAAAAGTGAGCGTCTGCGCTTGTCAGCTGGAGACGTGTTGCTCCTCCTCACTTCAAGTCGCTGTCATTAACTTTAAAACTGCAAAGGTGGCAGTGCTGCAACATTGTAGGAATTTATGAAAGCCCTTGTGAACGTTTCAATAGTTACACATTAAAGCAATATTTATTTGCAAATACTCTACTGAACGACCCCGAAGCATGAGCAAACGGGCTGTGTCACTTCGGATCAAAGAGATGCGCCCTTGGGGATGAGTGGTATCCCTCCTTGGTGTTGTCATAAAATAAATCCAGTGTTTTATTGTCTCTGGTGTGGCAGGAAATCATGTCCGGTACTTCTGTGTTCAGCCATGTCTCTGTAAACACCAGCACACTGCTCTGCAGGTACCCCCTCCGATGGCGAGTCAGTGCCGACAGCTTGTCCATCTTGTTGGGGAGCGATCTTATGTTCCCCATGACAACAGATGGGACGACGGGTTTGCACGACATCCCTGTTTCCTTCTCCGCAGCTCGCGGGGAATATCGTGCCTGTCCTCGGGCTGCACCGCGGTGTGATGCAGCGCCAACAGCTTGTCCTGGGTGTAAACAATGGAGCCACGGCTGGGCGCACACGATCATGTCTGCTGTGCGCACACGATCATGTCCGTCAGCTGTGAGCAGGAGCTGCTGTAACAGGCGTCCGCACTGGGGGCGTCATCTTGAAAAAAAACAAAAAAACAAAAACAAAAAAAACAACTTGTAGCCACATGATTTGTTTCACTTTGATTGGGACAACATTTATTTGATAGATAATGTTGAAACCGCATGGATATATTTTTAAATGGTTTTAAGGAAATAATAGATAGACATGCTTCTCTTCATAAATACAGGGTGAAGGGCCGGGATAACCCCGCTGCAGAGTTATCTAATTTCCTACACAAGAGAAACAAAGCTTTGGGCAAAGGCTAGAATGACAGGGTCTGAGACTGAGTGGTGCTGTTTTAGGCAGCTAAGAAATTACTGTACATCACAAATCAAAAGCTCAAAGCTCAAAAGAGTCTTATCTTTCAGCTACTACTGAGAATTTGAATTGAATTTTTGAAAGTCATTAAATCTCTATCTGCCTGTGGAAGTTGTAATGAGTTACCCCCTTGCATTTCCACTGCCTCTGGCACTGATCTGTGCTATCTTGGTTCAAATCAAACATTCTGTTTTTCACCATTTTCTGTTGAAGTGTATGTAACTTGGATTCAAAGTAGGGATGCACCGAATATTCGGTAACCGAATATATTCGGCCGAATATTGCAATAAAACACACATTCGGTATTTGGTGGAATAAGTTAAAAGCAAGGCCGAATAATAGCGGCGCTGTTTTGATAACGCAATCAAACAGCGTGCCGTGACGGGCGGATTAAAATGTCAGCAGTGTGGCGATCTATCCGTTACCGCACTCACATTTGCGACTAAAAATAGTTTTGAGTGAGCAAAATAAATCATTCAGCACACTGTGCGAGTACAGATTTCAACCAGCAGCAGAAACGAAAGGGGAATCCTCCCGGTTGTGGGTTGAACGGGGGACACAGACAGGAATACGTATTCCTGTCAAATACGGCGGCCATCGGCTTACCTGTGACGGAGAAGTCGGCTCCAATAATATCCTCTTCTTGGCGTCATGACTGCCCAGAAGTACCTGAACAGCCGAGCCAGCCGAACACAGGTATGTGACGTGTCAGAGGAGAAACGAGCCGTTAACATTACTCTTTCTGGCAGTAACGGTCCACAAACCTCACTGCACTTTAGGGACTGTTCTTTACTTATGAAGGGGCCGTCAGGGGAGGAGGGTGGCTGGTTGATTCTTATTTTATTTATTATTTTATTTTGATCCCCCCATGTTAATCACTCATTGGTGCTGTTTTTGAAGTATGAATAAGTTAATAAGTAGTTTATTCCATTGAAATATTATTGATGTATTATAGAAAAGTGATTTATCTTTTTATAAATGACAAAAGGCACATCTGCCTCATTTTTGCTGTGATATCGTGATACTACTCAGAACCATGATATTTTCATTGGTATCGTACAGTGGGATCCAATTTTGGTACCGTGACAACACTAATCTGGAGGGGGTTCATCCGCAAAAACTAATGAAAAACTAAACAATATTCGGTATTCGGCCAAGCATTTAATATTATTCGGCTTCGGCCACAAATTTTCATTTCGGTGCATCCCTAATTCTAAGAGAGCTGCTGGTACTGACAACTTAGAACCATTCTTCCTAAAAGCAGGTGCAGAGTTTATTGCACCTCCCCTTACTTACCTTTTTAATCTTACATTAAACACCAATGTGATTCCCAAAATATGGAAGTCAGCCTATGTCCTCCCTCTACTAAAAGGGGGGGAGGCCACTTTATTAAATGGTGAATGATATGATTGGCATATTGGATAAGAAGCAGAGTTGTGTAGCTCTATTTATTAACCTGTCCAAAGCTTTTGATACTGTTGACCATCTCATCTTGAAACAGAGTTTGACTAATATTGGTGTGTCTGACCAGGCAGTGGAATGGTTTTTGAACTACCTCTCTGAAAGATCTCAATTTGTCCAGTTTGATGGGCTCTCCTTTGATTGTTAAGTGTTCCACTGTTATTTTCTATCTATATTAATAGTTTAGGTTGTAATGTGGATGGAGCCTATCTTCATTTTTATGCAGATGACACTGTGATCTATTGTGCTGGTCCCTCCATTGCTGAGGCTCTTGCCAAACTGCAGGATGTTTTTAATATTATTCAGATTCAGCTTTCGCAACTAAAGCTGGTTTTGAATGTTGATAAAACTAAGGTAATACATTTTTCAAATGCTCATAAAAAGCCTGAGAACACTGTTGACATTATTTCTGCTCAGGGAAGAAGTTGTCTACAGTTTTAAATATCTCGGTATTTGGCTTGATGACGGTCTTTATTTTAAACCTCATGTTGAAAATCTTTTAAAAAAGCTGAGACTGAAGTTGGGTTCTATTTCAGAGATAAGTCCTGCTTCTCTATGGAGGCCAGAAGGAGACTGATCTCTGCTACCTTCTTACTGGTTCTTGATTATGGTGATCTATTGTACATGAATGCATCCGCACACTGTTTGCACATGTTAGATACTGTATATGACAGTGCCCTGAGGTTTGTTACAAACTGTAAAGCCCTCACTCGTCATTATACTCTTTACTCCAGGGCTGGGTGGCCATCTTTGACAATGCGTAGGCTCAGTCACTGTTATTTGTTTATTTATAAAGCCATTTTGGGTAAACTACCATCGTACATTTGCACTTTGACTGCTCAGAGATCTGACTGTAGTTGTAGACAAGGACCACACTTAAGTTATTTAGATAATAACCTTTATTTCAGATGGCTGTTGCGTTGGTTTGTTTGATGAAGAGAGCTGAGCCTCCGTCTCTCTCCGTCCAGGTGGTGGTATTAAACTCCAGACCGGCGGTGCTGGACGACGCCCCCCACAGGTCGGCCATGGAGCTGTCAATGATCATTGACGAGGCAGACCGGCGCAGAAATGTATCAGGGCGGGGCAGGAAGAGCTCGCTGGTTGCCTGGGAGACGACCCTGGAGGACGTGCTGGAGGATGAGGGTGGTGAGGAGTGGGGGGGGGAGGATGAAGACGAGGAGGAGGAGATGGAGGAGAGTGGGATGGAGGGAACAGTGCTGGAGGCAGGAGGTGAGGAAGACGAGAAGGAAGGGGACAGGACCATGGAGGTAGAAGAGAAGGTAACAGAGGATTATTTTCTTTTCTTAAGATTTTTTTGTTTTTTTAATGAAGCTGAAGAAATGTTTAGTTAAATTGTGTGTGTGTGTGTGTGTGTGTGTGTGTGAGCAGTCAGACAGAGAGGCGGCGCTGCGTTTGGTTTTGGAGGCTCAGATCAGAGAAGAAGTCAGCACTGAGTTCATGGATCTCTTCAACAAGATGGAGAAAGACTACAGGTAACATGATCATGTGACCAAAACACAGTCTGCAGCGAGAAATGACAACAGACTGTACAAAATAACTGATCTGCCAGTGTGAAGTCAGCCATTGCTTTAGACTCCTGTTCTGAAACCTTTGGAGTTTGGCTTTTTGGCTGTCACCATTGTGGATTTTTGGAGCCATATTTGGACTATTAGCGGTAGATAACTCTCACGCTAATGTCAGCTGCTAGCTTAGTCGGCACGGTGCATTTACAGCTAACTGCGATAATGCTAGTGCTAAATTTTGCTATCAAAAATAGGCTTTAAACCAATAAAAACATTGTTACCAGCAAAACTGAACATCTGACTCCTTAGAAGGTGTTTTAGTACAACCAAAGACTGAGCAAGAATTTTTTAGCTGACAAAGACATTGCAATTAATTTTCATGAGCTGAAAACACACTGAAATAGTGACAGCTACACCTGTACTCTGCATCTGGGGTTACACCAGGTGGAAATAATTGATTCTTAAGTCCAGTTAAGACCAAAGACTGGTTCACGGTGTGAACTGTCGGTCTGACCTCAACTCAAGCCGACTGATGGTGTCACCTGACATTCAGCTGGCCAAATGGCCGGCGGCTGGTTTTAAAGCACATCACCTGTTTCAACAGCCAATCAGCTTGTAGTGAAGTCAGCTGGTCAAGTCAAAATGACCACAGAAAGCGTGTTGGCTTGCTGCAGCAGGTGCTCCGTCCCGCCGAGCCCTCTGTTTCTGTCCTCACTGTGTGCTGGTGTCAGATGGTGGGTCACTGCTGCTGCTGGCTATATGTGCTTATGCCCCGCCCACACACACATTCTCATTGACTGATGAATTAGCGCTGGTTATTTATATTTTTGTGGCGTATTGATTATGAATACAGTCCATCTGATGCTGGTTTTGTTTCATCACTGTAGCCAGCAGGGGTTAAAACTAACTTTTTTCACCACTGTCCCGGAAATGTCCCGAAAAACATTTTGAACCGTCCCGAATCCTCCCGAATTTTCCCAGAAATCTTTTTGACATTTTGAGGTGTTACTTACTGATAATTTAATAAAAACACAATAAATTATGTTGATGAAATAATATATTTATTTCCCTTCAAACATGGGGATGAAAGAGCTGCCTGGCAGGTCTCAGGGTGTTTTCACATATAGTCTCCTT
>JANUFT010000018.1:40996096-41056003 GCA_037127435.1 Epinephelus malabaricus | reverse complement strand
ACATCTGCTGACATCACAAAGTGACGAAGCTGCAGGAGTCAAATTATTCAGATTATACAAAAACATTTTAATCATCAGGACAGAAACAGTTTGTAAAACACAGAAACATTTGACTGGAACACTCCGATTATAAATATCTGTGAATATATTATAAAAGAAAAAAGAAAGAAAGAAAGAAAGAAATAGAAAAAATAAAAGGCCTCAGAACTCATCAGGGAAAGAAGAAATGTGTGGCAAAGAAAGGGCAGAGTAGCTGCACTGATCAGTACTTCCTAAGAAGTCAGTCGAGTCAGTCGGATGAAGTCCAGCAGCACGTAGAAAACCACAGTTCGCAGGATATCAGTAACGCTGCCACTGAAAAGGAGGAGGAGGAGGGGGTAGTAAGAGAGGATGCAGGTGACAATGAGGGCCAGTGTGCCAGTCAGAGAGAGAACCATGGAGCAAAAGGTTAGAGTTAGATGGCCTAGGGCAAATGACAGTAAAAAATGGAAGATAGTTAATAGAGATTTGTCAGTAATCTTACGCAGGCTTCGAGGAAATGCAATAGAAAGGTTAGAAAAGATGGGAGATATAATTTATTCATATGGTGTAGAGAGGTTTGGGGTGCATGAGAGAAAGAGGAGTGAGAGGGTACAGTCAGGTAAATCTAGGCGGCAAAGAGACATAGAGAAGTTAGTCAAAGAAAGGAGACAGTTAAGAAAGCAGTGGAAAAAGGCTACAGAAGAAGAAAGGGAGGGAATTAATGTGTTGCAAGAGGAGATAAGAAGCAGGCTAGCAGTTCTTAGAAGGGCAGAGCATCTCAGGAAGAAGAGGAGGAAGAAGCAACATGTAAGGACCCTTTCAGGGACCCTTTTAAGTTTGTTAAAGGATTGTTCAGCCAGGAAAAGGGAGGGCAGCTTAAAGCAGAATGGCTAGAGGTTGAAGAATATTTGAAAAGTACATATTCAGATTTAGAGAAGAATAGGATAGTAGGTTTCGCACGGATATCTCTCCATTAGGGGGGATAGAGCATGAGATGGATGTCAGGCCACCTAGGTGGAAGGAAGTTCAGGAGGTGGTCAGGTGTGCAAAGGCTTCTTCGGCCCCAGGGCCTAATGGAGTCCCCTACCGGGTTTATAAAAGTGCACCTGATACCCTTAAATTTTTGTGGAAACAGCTAAGAATAGTTTGGGAGAAACAAATTATCCCCAACAGCATGGCGTACGGCAGGGGGTGTCCTCATTCCTAAGGAGAAGGAGTCTGTGGACCTTAGCCAGTTCCGGATGATTTCTCTCTTGAATGTAGAGGGGAAGATTTTCTTTAGTGTAGTTGCGCAGAGATTAGCTAGCTACTTAGAAAGAATAGCTTAATAGATACCATGGTGCAGAAGGCAGGAATACCAGGTTTTTCAGGGTGTTTAGAGCATACTAGCATGATCTGGCACCAGATTCAGGCAGCGAAGATTAAGAAAAGGGACCTGCATGTAGTATTTTTAGATCTTGCAAATGCGTTTGGTTCAGTACCCCATAGCCTCATTTGGAGTGCGTTTGACTATTTCAGAGTGCCACAGGTAGTTGTTAACTTAGTGAAAGCATATTTTCAGGATATTAGGTTGTGCCTAAGTACGGCAGGTTTCACAACAGGTTGGCAGAGGCTAGAAATAGGCATCATGGCAGGGTGCACAATTTCTCCATTAGCATTTACTATGGCGATGGAAGTAGTCATCAGGGCTTCTAAGTGGGTGGTAGGTGGAGAGAGACGGCAGAATGGGTTGCATCTTCCACCAGTTAGGGCTTACATGGGGTGACCACAACAATAAGGGGTCATAAGGACAGAGGGATGTCGTATGCTGTAAAGCCCTGTGAGGCAAATTGTGATTTGTGATATTGGGCTTTATAAATAAAATTGATTGATTGATTGATTGATTGAACAATGCCATGTACAAAGAGGCTATTAGAGAAGGTAAATAAGAACCTCAAGTGGGCCAGCATGAAGATCAAGCCTAGTAAATCTAGAAGCATCTCGATACGTAGAGGGAAGTTAAGTGATAGGAAGTTTGTCATAGATGATGAGGAAATCCCAACAATTAGGGAAAAGTCAGTAAAGAGCTTAGGTAGGTGGTACAATGTAGAGTTGAATGATAAGGAACAGGTGGTGAAATTTAGGAAAGATGTGGCAGAAGGATTGGATAGAATAGATAAATCAGAACTTCCAGGAAAGCTGAAGTTGTGGTGTTTGCAATTTGGGCTATATCCTAGGTTAATGTGGCCATTGTCAATTTATGAAATCCCAATATCTGTTCTCATATCTGTGCTCCTATATTAGGAAGTGGTTGGGTGCTCCTAGGTGCCTAAGTAGTGTTGCATTGTATGGAAAAGGGATACTTCAGCTGCCAGTATCTAGTTTAACAGAGGAATTTAAATGTACCAAGGTCAGGACAGAGCTGTTGTTATCTGGGAGTAAGGACGTGGTAGTTAGGAGTGTGGTTCCAAATCCAACCAAGGGGAGGAAGTGGAACCCAAGATCGGCAGTTCAGGAGGCAGAGGCAGCTCTTAGACATGCAGAGATTGTAGGTAATGTTCAGTTTGGCCGGGGAGGCCTGGGGCTTGGCTCAGGCAAACCGGTATGGAATAAAGCAGGTCTCAAAGATAAAAGAAAGCTGGTTGTAGAACAGATACGTAGACAGGAGGAGATAGTAAGGGGTGCAAAGGTAGTGGCCCAGGCTAAACAGGGACAGTGGTTGAATTGGGAAAGTGTAGAGAAGAAGAAGCTTAGTTGGAGGGACCTGTGGAGTATGGAGGAGGAAAAGTAGTAGTTTTCTGGTAGGGGCTTCATACGATGTGTTACCAGCCCCCCAGAACCTAAAACTGTGGGTAAATGAGGACCCATCATGCCCATTGTGTTCAGGTACCGCAACCTTAAAGCATATTTTGTCAGGCTGTAAAGTTAGTTTGTCACAAGGCCGATATACATGGCGACTAACCAGTTTTGAAATGTTTAGCTGCAGGCATCGAAGGGAAACGAAGACAGGTGAATTCAGAAGGTGTTAAGAATAGTAGTAATAGTAGAACCTAATATATATTTAGATTGCTTCTCCCCAGTTTCTCTTCAAGAATTGACCGCAGTGATTTCTCAAGATGGCGCCTGTGACTGGCAGTGCCATGGCTCGTCTCCTGCTGTATAGTTTTCTAATGGTCATCTTTACAACATATGTGATCATATCAGCCCGTATTTCAAATGGATGTGTCTCCGCTTTACGGATCTATGATCGGGACTCTCTGTTTCGTATCAAAGAGTCGATGGAGGGCCTGTTTGATACATGGGGCAGGTACAAACAAGCGTTCCCTCCTCCCTTTATCATCGACCCCGACTCACCTGAGTACTTGCTGCTTTGTCGGGCTCCGGGCAAAGTCCGCAGGAAATCGAAGAAAAGAGGCTGTTGTATACAGGGACAGTTGCACATGCAAAGTGACTCAGACCCAGGATTTCACTTCATTTGAGTCCCAGATGGTCAAGGTGGGTTCTTCAAATCCATCTACTGTGTGTCAATCTACCATCCTCCTGGTCCTGCTGCTGTGTTTTTGAAGGATTTTTGTGACTTTTTATCCTTCATAATAAAGTTGGAATCTGTTCCTTAATCCTTGGAGACTTTAACCTTCATGTTGATGACAGCTCATCTTGCTCCGCAAAGAAACTTTTAACTTTGACTGAAGTTTTTAAATTTGAGCAACATGTTTCTGAGCCCACATACCAAAAAGGCCACATTTTAGACTTGTTTTTTACGCTTGGTCTAGACATTTCAAATGTGTATGTACAGGACGTCCATCTGAGTGATCATTGTCTTGTTTTGTTTGATCTGCACTTCAGCCCTGAGCCTAAGCCCTTAGAAGTTAGGTCTCAGAGGCGTGTTATCTCTGCTAATACTGCAGACAGTTTTTCTGCTATGTTTGACCCTCTTTTGTTCATGGATTGCCTCGATGTGGTCAATTTCATTCACAGTTTTACCAGTCACTGTGTTAAAATTGTGGATCAGGTGGCACCTGTTAAATCGAACTTGTCAATACAGAAAAAAGTGTGCCCTTGGACAAATGAAGATACCCTGAGTCTGAAGAGACTATGTCGAAAAACTGAGCATCTGTGGAAATCCACTAACCTTGAGGTGCAGACTTTATCTCAGGGATCTTGTGTCCTCATACAATGAGATGGTGGAAAATGCCAGATCTGACTATATTCGTCAACTGGTAACAGTAAATAAGAAAAACCCTAAAGTGTTGTTTGACACGATCAATTCTCTTGTATGTCCTGCTGCTCCAATTACCCCTGTTTTTTTGTGAAGCTGACAGTAATGCATTGTTGAGATTTTTCACTGACAAAATTAGGATGATCAAGGAGAAAAATCCCTCCTCTTTTGTGTGGAACCCCTGCTGTCATTGAGCCTGTCTCCAGCTTGTGGTCCTCATTTAAGTCTGTGACTCTTGCTGATATCTCGGCACTGGTGACCAAGATGAAACCCTTCTCTTGCTCATCCGACGTCCTTCCGTGTAGGCTCTTTGTGAAAGTATTTGATGTAATTGGCCCCTGGGTTACCAGGTGTGTTTCCCAATACATTTAAGCATGCCATAGTGGAGCCTTTACTTAAAAAGACAGGCTTAGACCTGACTGATCTCAGTAATTTCAGGCCTATTTCAAAGCTTCCACTCTTGTCCAAGATCCTAGAGAAGGTGGTCTCTGAACAGCTGTCATTATTCCTGGATCAAAGTAACATCCATGAGACGTTTCAGTCTGGTTTCCGCAAACATCACTCTACGGAGACAGCCTTACTGAAAGTGTCCAGTGACATTATGATGTCTGCTGATTCGGGAAAATGCACTGTTCTAGTTCTCTTAGATCTGTCCTCAGCCTTTGACACCGTCGACCACCAGATCCTGCTGAGTAGACTGAGGGATGAAGTAGGACTCTCAGGGTCAGTTTTATTCATTCATGCATTTGTGTCTTCACGTTTAGACTACTGTAATAGTTTGTTTTCATGTCTGAACAAGAAGGAGCTGTCTCACCTGCAGTTAGTGCAAAACTCTGCAGCGAGAATTCTGACCCGCTCTAATAGGAGGACACACATCTCCCCTATTCTTAAAGCTCTTCATTGGCTGCCAGTTTCCTCTAGGATCAATTTTCAAATTCTGGTTTTAACTTTCAGAGCTTCGCATGGTCAGGCTCCACCTTACATCAGTGATCTGATCCAGCCTTACACCCCAGCTCGGGCTCTGAGGTCTGTGGATCAGAATCTGCTGATGGTTCCGCGCACTTGTTTCCAGACCAGAGGAGACTGATCCTTCAGGCTGTTGCTCCCAGGCTTTGGAACGATCTTCCGCTCTCTCTGCGTTCGATGGAGTCTGTTGACTGCTTCAAAAGGCAACTTAAGACCTATTTATTTGTTCCGGCTTTTACTTAACTGTCTTGGGGCTGCTATGATTGTCACTGAGTTGTCTTGGCCTATTTTAATTTAAATTTGTATGTACTTCTTAACTGTGTATTGTTTTGTTGTAATTATAAAGCGCTTTGTGACCCTGTCTGTGAAAGGCGCTGTACAAATAAAGCTTACTTACTTACTTACTTACTTACTTACTTACTATCTAAATCATCAACGTGTCTTTTAGACCCCATCCCAACTAGGCTACTTAAGGAGGTCTTTCCTTTAGTTAACACTCATATATTAGATATGATCAATATATCCTTATTAACAGGCTATGTACCACAGTCTTTTAAGGTAGCTGTAATTAAACCTCTACTAAAAAAGCCCACCCTGGATCCAGAGGTGTTAGCCAACTATAGACCAATATCTAATCTTCCCTTTATGTCAAAGATCCTTGAGAAAGTAGTCACAGACCAGCTGTGTGATTTTCTCCATGATAATAATTTATTTGAGGAATTTCAGTCAGGATTTAGAGTGCATCATAGCACTGAGACAGCTCTAGTTAAAATTACAAATGACCTTCTGATTGCTTCAGACAAAGGACTCGTCTCTGTACTTGTTTTATTAGATTTTAGTGCGGCGTTTGACACAATTGACCATCAAATTCTACTGCAGAGACTGGATCACTTAATTGGCCTAAAAGGTTCTGCACTAAGCTGGTTTAAATCTTATTTATCTGATCATTTTCAGTTTGTTGACGTTCATAATGAATCATCCTTACGTACTAAAGTTTGTTTTGGAGTTCCGCAAGGTTCTGTGCTCGGACCAATCCTATTTACTCTATATATGCTTCCTTTAGGTAACATCATTAGAAATCACTGTAAATTTCCATTTGTGACGGGGTGAGTAGGTAATCAGGGCCAGCTGTGTTTAATTTCCATCTTACACATTATTTATGAGCAGGCGCTGCATTAGACAGCCAGGTGTGTTGGGGGTCCTTTGTATCTAGTTAGCAGAAAAGCTACGAGCACGGGTATGTACAGCAGGATTCTTAAACTGTTTTTAAAGTAACTTATTACCCAGTGACCTAACAACTGCACCATCAAGCAGGCAGACGCGACAGCAAGAGAGGTGATCGGCACAAATAGCCACAGCGACGGAAGCATATCACACCGTCGGGCAGACGTGACAGCAAGAGAGGTTGGCCACAAACAAGTGGGGTAATGCACTTTTATTTTTACATTTTATGTTTTTTTTATTGTTTATTGTTTTTAGCATTGCTGATGTACATTGTTGGAGAGTAACTTTTATCTGTCCTTTCAGAGCCCGATGCATGGTGCAATTGTCAGCCGTTGTTTTAGTATTGTTTTATTTGGTTTTATGGATTCTATGTTTTATTTGTCTGTAAACCTGAGCCAAAGAACCTTTTAGCTTGTAGCAGTGGTTTGATTACGGGGGAGACGGAGGCTGGGCATTGTGACAGATTTTTATTTGCATGGTTTTATTTTTTCATAAACAAGGTGTTTTAATTGCATAGAGTGTGTTGTGTTTTACTTTTGTATTTATTTTATACAGCACCTTACATCCCAGTGTTTTTACTGTCATACTGCCTAGCTAAGTCTATTGACCCATGTTCTGTAAATCATCTAATGCTACCTCTTTTTTTAAATTAAAACAAGTATTTACTCTCTAACAGTTATCCTCATTACTACAGGCCTTACAGGGGGGGTTGTAGTAGTTAGCCACAGTACTCAGCTGCTACACATTGTTGTGCAATTGTGTATTTATCGATGAAGCCAGAAGAAAGTAATCAGTTAACTAAACTCCATAACTGCCTTAAAGACATAAAAACCTGGATGAGCACCAATTTCCTGATGTTAAATTCAGACAAAACTGAAGTTATTGTTCTTGGCCCCAAACAACTCAGAGACTCTTTATCTGATGACATAGTTTCTCTAGATGGCATTGCTCTGGCCTCTAGCACTACCGTAAGAAACCTCTGAGTAATATTTGATCAAGATTTGTCTTTTAATTCTCATTTAAAACAAACCTCACGGACTGCATTTTTTCATCTGCGTAATATTGTGAAAATTAGGCCTATCCTGACCCAAAAAGATGCAGAAAAATTGGTCCACGCTTTTGTTACCTCTAGACTGGATTACTGTAACTCTCTATTATCAGGTAGCTCTAGTAAGTCCTTAAAAACTCTCCAGCTAATTCAGAATGCAGCAGCACGTGTACTAACAGGAACTAAGAAATGAGATCATATTTCTCCTGTTTTAGCTTCTCTGCACTGGCTCCCTGTAAAATCCAGAATTGAATTTAAAATCCTTCTGTTAACTTATGAAGCTCTAAATGGTCAAGCTCCGTCATATCTTAGAGAGCTCATAGTGCCATATTATCCCACCAGAACACTGCGCTCTGAGAACGCAGGGTTACTCGTGGTCCCTAAAGTCTCCAAAAGTAGATCAGGAGCCAGAGCCTTCAGCTATCAGGCTCCTCTCCTGTGGAATCATCTTCCTGTTACGGTCCGGGAGGCAGACACCGTCTCCACATTTAAGACTAGACTTAAGACTTTCCTCTTTGATAAAGCTTATAGTTAGGGCTGGCTCAGGCTTGCCCTGTACCAGCCCCTAGTCAATAAGTAATAACGACATGAATCAGCAGTAATGATGACATGACTCAGCAGTAATGACGACATGAATCAGCAGTAATGACAACATGAATCAGCAGTAATGATGACATGATTCAGCAGTAACAGGCCTACTGACATGAATCAGCAGTAATGATGACATGATTCAGCAGTAATAGGCCTACTGACATGAATCAGCAGTAATGATGACATGAATCAGCAGTAATGACATGATTCAGCAGTAACAGGCCTACTGACATGAATCAGCAGTAATGATGACATGATTCAGCAGTAATAGGCCTACTGACATGAATCAGCAGTAATGACGACATGAATCAGCAGTAATGATGACATGATTCAGCAGTAATGACATGAATCAGCAGTAATGATGACATGAATCAGCAGTAATGATGACATGATTCAGCAGTATTAGGCCTACTGACATGAATCAGCAGTAATGACGACATGAATCAGCAGTAATGATGACATGATTCAGCAGTAATAGGCCTACTGACATGAATCAGCAGTAATGACGACATGAATAAGCAGTAATGATGACATGATTCAGCAGTAATGATGACATGAATCAGCAGTAATGACGACATGAATCAGCAGTAATAACGACATGACTCAGCAGTAATGATGACATGACTCAGCAGTAATGACGACACGAATCAGCAGTAATGACGACATGAATCAGCAGGTCAGGTTCAAGAGAAACTTTATTGTTACAAAGCACTCTGACAGCCGAACAAGCAGGAAGAGACAGCGAGTTGTTTTTGGCACCTGGCTGGTATGAAACTGCATCCTGGGACATTGAAGGGGGGGGGGGGGGGGGGGGGGGGGCATCACGGGGACCAATAGCACACCGGGTTTCAGAGACACAGAACAGATGATGATTGGCTGAGAGGGATGACATCACAGACAGACACTGTCTGTGATTGGAGGGATTTTATACAGGAAGCTAAGCTACGAAGCTACCTTATACATGCAGTTAGCATGGGTTAGCACTTTCTCTGTTTCCTCAGACTCATCATGACTCCACCTGAACACTGATTAAGCCTCTACCTAAACACTGATGGAACCTCCATCTGAACACTGATTAAGCCTCCACCTAAACACTGATGGAACCTCCACCTGAACTCAGATGGAGCCTCCACCTGAACACTGATGGAACCTCCACCTGAACATTGATGTAACTTCCACCTGAACTCAGATGGACCTCCACCTGAACACTGAGGGAAGCTCCACCTGAACAATGATGGAACCTCCACCTGAACTCAGATGGAACCTCCACCTGAACATTGATGTAACTTCCACCTGAACTCAGATGGACCTCCACCTGAACACTGAGGGAACCTCCACCTGAACAATGATGGAACCTCCACCTGAACTCAGATGGACCTCCACTTGAACACTGATGGAACCTCCACCTGAACTCAGATGGACCTCCACCTGAACATTGATGGAACCTCTACCTGAACACTGATGGAGCCTCCACCTGAACACTGATGGAACCTCCACCTGAACTCAGATGAACCTCCACCTAAACACTGATGGAACCTCCACCTGAACATTGATGGAGCCTCCACCTGAACACTGATGGAAGCTCCACCTGAACTCAGATGGACCTCCACCTGAACACTGATGGAACCTCCACCTGAACACTGATGGAGCCTCCACCTGAACACTGATGGAACCTCCACCTGAACATTGATGTAACTTCCACCTGAACTCAGATGGACCTCCACCTGAACACTGATGGAACCTCCACCTGAACACCGATGGAACATCCACCTGAACACTGATGGAGCCTCACCTGAACACTGATGGAGCCTCCACCTGAACACTGATGGAACTTCCACCTGAACTCAGATGGACCTCCACCTGAACATTGATGGAACTTCCACCTGAACTCAGATGGACCTCCACCTGAACACTGATGGAACCTCCACCTGAACACTGATGGAACATCCACCTGAACACTGATGGAGCCTCCACCTGAACACTGATGGAACCTCCACCTGAACTGGGATGGACCTCCACCTGAAACACTGATGGAACTTCCACCTGAACATTGATGTAACTTCCCACCTGAACTCAGATGGACCTCCACCTGAACAATGATGGAACCTCCATCTGAACTCAGATAGACCTCCACCTGAACACTGATGGACCTCCACCTGAACTCAGATGGACCTCCACCTGAACACTGATGGAACCTCCACCTGAACAATGATGGAACCTCCACCTGAACTCAGATGGACCTCCACCTGAACTCAGATGGACCTCCACCTGAACTCAGATGGACCTCCACCTGAACAATGATGGAACCTCCACCTGAACTCAGATGGAACCTCCACCTGAACATTGATGTAACTTCCACCTGAACTCAGATGGACCTCCACCTGAACACTGAGGGAACCTCCACCTGAACAATGATGGAACCTCCACCTGAACTCAGATGGACCTCCACTTGAACACTGATGGAACCTCCACCCTGAACTCAGATGGACCTCCACCTGAACATTGATGGAACCTCTACCTGAACACTGATGGAGCCTCCACCTGAACACTGATGGAACCTCCACCTGAACTCAGATGAACCTCCACCTAAACACTGATGGAACCTCCACCTGAACATTGATGGAGCCTCCACCTGAACACTGATGGAAGCTCCACCTGAACTCAGATGGACCTCCACCTGAACACTGATGGAACCTCCACCTGAACACTGATGGAGCCTCCACCTGAACACTGATGGAACCTCCACCTGAACATTGATGTAACTTCCACCTGAACTCAGATGGACCTCCACCTGAACACTGATGGAACCTCCACCTGAACACCGATGGAACATCCACCTGAACACTGATGGAGCCTCCACCTGAACACTGATGGAGCCTCCACCTGAACACTGATGGAACTTCCACCTGAACTCAGATGGACCTCCACCTGAACATTGATGGAACTTCCACCTGAACTCAGATGGACCTCCACCTGAACACTGATGGAACCTCCACCTGAACACTGATGGAACATCCACCTGAACACTGATGGAGCCTCCACCTGAACACTGATGGAACCTCCACCTGAACTGGGATGGACCTCCACCTGAACACTGATGGAACTTCCACCTGAACATTGATGTAACTTCCACCTGAACTCAGATGGACCTCCACCTGAACAATGATGGAACCTCCATCTGAACTCAGATAGACCTCCACCTGAACACTGATGGACCTCCACCTGAACTCAGATGGACCTCCACCTGAACACTGATGGAACCTCCACCTGAACTCAGATGGACCTCCACCTGAACTCAGATGGACCTCCACCTGGACACTGATGGAACCTCCACCTGAACTCAGATGGACCTCCACCTGAACACTGATGGAACCTCTACCTGGACACTGATGTAACTTCCACCTGAACACTGATGGAACCGTCCACCTGAACTCAGATGGACCCTCCACCTGAACACTGATGGAAACCTCCACCTGAACACTGATGGAGCTTCCACCTTAACACTGATGGAACCTCTACCTGGACAGTGATGTAACTTCCACCTGAACACTGATGGAACTCCACCTGAACTCAGATGGACCTCCACCTGAACACTGATGGAACCTCCACCTGAACAATGATGGAACCTCCACCTGAACTCAGATGGACCTCCACCTGAACTCAGATGGACCTCCACCTGGACACTGATGGAACCTCCACCTGAACTCAGATGGACCTCCACCTGAACACTGATGGAACCTCTACCTGGACACTGATGTAACTTCCACCTGAACACTGATGGAACCTCCACCTGAACTCAGATGGACCTCCACCTGAACACTGATGGAACCTCCACCTGAACACTGATGGAGCTTCCACCTTAACATTGATGGAACCTCCACCTGAACACTGATGGAACCTCCACCTGAACTCAGATGGACCTCCACCTGAACACTGATGGAACCTCCACTTGAACAATGATGGAACCTCCACCTGAACTCAGATGGACCTCCACCTGAACTCAGATGGACCTGCACCTGGACAATGATGGAACCCTCCACCTGAACTCAGATGGACCTCTACCTGGACACTGATGGAACCTCCACCTGAACTCAGATGGACCTCCACCCTGAACACTGATGGAACCTCCACCTGGACACTGATGGAACCTCCACCTGAACTCAGATGGACCTCCACCTGAACAATGATGGAACCTCCACCTGAACTCAGATGGACCTCCACCTGAACACTGATGGAACCTAGTCTGGTTCTCATGAAACAGAACCCAGAGTTTAATTGTTCCCTCAGCAGGTGGAGAAGCTGAGACGAGCGCAGACGTGTGTTCACATCGATCAGCTCAGAGACACGTCCTCAGGACAGAGTCCCCGAGTCCCAAATGGATCCCTTACAGACTCGTTGACTTGAGGGGAAGTGGTGTCCCAATTCTCCATCAGGTTAGCTCTTAACCTGACGGAGAATTGGGACACCACTTCCCCTCACATGAACGTGCAAAAACCAAGGGGAAGGGCCAAGACAAGGGCTAAGGGGAAGAAATGGAATTGGTCCTAGGTCTGTAAGGGCTTAGGGCTTGAGTCAACGAGTCTGTAAGGGATCCATTTGGGACTGGGGGAGTGTGTCCTCGTCTCTTGGTCCAGCTGTCTGACATTAACCCTTCACACTTTGCAGTAGCTCCTTCACTGCCTACGTTTGTATTTCTGGTTATTGTGATGTAATTTCCTGGAGAATCTATACACAAGTCATATCAATAAAATCTGAACCTGAGCTAAAAACGTCAATAAAACTGAAAAATTAATAAAATTACTGAGATGATATCGTTAATACAAAAGTAAAAAACTCTGTTTTCACATAAGATTTTACAAAATGAAAAAAACAAAGAAAATATTTCTGTACGTTCCATCAGTGATTTAAACTCTCATCATTATTTACTTTATTTAGATGTGACCTTTTTTATGAGCAGCAGACGTCAGCCCTCTGACACCACGTTGCATTGACGCACAGTTTTGCACCACACGCAACGTGGCGCAATGATGAGTGTATAATATGAGCGTATAACGTGATGACGGTGAGGACAGACGCCTTCACTTCCTGCTGCTGAAAGAATGAAGGTTTGTTGTTCTGGTTTTTATTTCAGATCTGTTTAAAGAGGATCAGACAAACTGTGGCAGTCTGAGGGAGGTCAGGTTTTAAAGGGTTAAACAAACGTCCTGCTCTGGAGCGTTTGCTCAGATGAATCTGTGTTGATGATGTAACTTCCTGTCAGCATGAACGAGGACACCGTTTCTAACACGTTTTGTTTTCATACCTGGAACTTCCTCAAGGACCCTTTCAGACTTCTTCAAGGACTCCTGGAACAAACTCAAGGCCCCTGAAAAGTGTTTAAGGACGTGTTGAAGCTTCACTCAGACTCAACCTCACCTCTGTCTGATCAGCTTCTCTGAACTAGCAGCGTTTGTGCTAAGCTAGGCTAACTCTGCCCTGATGTGAGTGTGTGTGTGTGTGTATGCTGAAAACACACACATACACACACACACACACACACACACACACAGATGAGACTGAGAAGGAATCAGAGACGTGTGAACTTAAACTTGATAAAATCCCTCCAACCCGTCTGTGTGATGTCATACATGAAGCTCTTCATCCATCAGGCAGTTTCCATGGTAACAGGAGGGGGCGGGGTCTGCAGGCACAGGGTCATCCAATCACAGGCCTTGTTTGGTGAGAGAGGCGGACACCTGACAGGAAGACATGTGTTCAGTACAGGTGGTTGAAGGCTGTGCCCGATGTGCCCGATGTGTGTGTGTGTGTGTGTGTGTGTGTGTGTGTGTGTGTGTGTGAGTGCGTGAGAGAATCTCTCACCTGGTCTACCAGAGCGTCGAGGGCGGAGCTTCAGCGGGGTTAAGGCTTCCGGGGAGGAAGTGTTGCTGAGGCGAGAAGGGGAGGAGTCAGGCTGGTCGATGATGACGGCACCGTGGTCTGTTCGAGCTTTGGCGCTCTCTCTGAAGGTCAACTTCTGACTCTCGATCTGTGGACATCATTCACACACACACACACGCAGCAGAGGGACGGAGACGTCAGACATCACGTCCTCTGATATCCACAGAGATACAAACTCCACATGTCACAGAACACGTCTGCCAGCACACAGGAGAGACGTGATGTCATCGTCTGTACAGTGTTTAGATCATGTTTATCAGCAGGTGGTGAACGTGAGTCATGTGACTCATTCTGTCGGCTCCAGTAACCAGCTCGCTGTCAAACACTGTTAGCATGGCGGTGAAGATTTTCAGTCGTCCAGGTCATGGTGATCATAAGTGCTGTATCGTAGGATCTGGACCTGCCTGAGTTTCCTGAAGACGTGTCACGTCTCGTCCTTCTTCAGTTCTGACGGTCTGGTGCAGAGTGGCAGGATTTATACTCTGAGGGTGTGAACCTGACAGAGTCACTGAGGTCACTGAAGTCACATGTGAGTGGTTGACCCACACGACCATCATGGTCATCGTGTTGTTAAGGTCAGATGGGTCCCAGGTGTGAATGGGTGTTAGACTGCAGTGTAGGTGGGTGGTAAGTGGCATCGTATGTCACCCTCCTCTGTTTTAACCACGGTCCGTTCCAGCTTGAAGTAGACGGCTTCTTTTACTCCTCTTTCAAACCATCTGTCTTCTCTGGCCAAGACAGTGCACACTGCTTTCTTCAAAGGAGTGTCCATTCTCCTGTAGATGTAAGTGGACAGCTGAGTCTTGACCTGAGGAGCCAGCTCTCCTGTGCTGTGCCATGAGTGTGTGGAGCGGTTGTTGAGTTTCACCAATGTCCTGTCTGGGTGTTTTAACACCTGACGACCATCATTAAACAGAGGAGGTGGGAGGTGACCTATGACCACCACTCATCACCCACCTACACTGCAGTCCTGAGATCCATCTGACCCTGACGACACACATGATGGTCGGGCGCGGGTCACATGTGTCAGTTGACACCCACAGAGTATAAATCCTGCCACTCTGCACCAGACCGTCAGAAACTGAAGAAGAATGAGACATGGACACGTCCTCAGGAAACTCAAGCAGGTCCCAGTGTCCAGTGTTGTTAGCATGTTGTTCTTGTGTTGTTAGCAGGTTGTTAGCGTCTTGTTAGCATGTTGCTGACACGTACCTTCTTCCTCCCTCCCTCCTGCCACATGCGTGATGTTCTCCAGAGAACCCACTTTGGACTGAACAGTTTTTAAAATCCAGCTTCTCTGATTTAATCTCCACCTTCCCTCCACCTGTCAAACCCACACACACACACACACAGTGTTTAGCGTCCTCATCAGGGCCCATCAGCGGACCATACAGTCCTCATCAGGGCCCATACAAAACCATACTAATGAACCTTCATTAATATAGGCCTATATTTTATCTCCAAGTGCAACGTCGCACACTGAGCGAGCCGCCTCTTAATGACGCTGTGTCATGTTTGTGTCGCGCTCATGTTTGTAGTCGACCAATGAAGATGAGTTTTACATATCACCTTGGGTTCGTCCTTTCACCTTCTCAAAATGATCCCACACTTTGGATTTCCTGCCCGACATGTTATTAACTAGCCTGTGGAATAACCGCAGGGTACCAGCCCTGGAAATCAACCTGACTCCTGTCTGACTGCTGAGCGTGGACACTTCCTGTGTCTGTCCTTTCAAAGTAAAGTCACATCATGCCCCAGTCATATAGGATTTATTTTGACAGGTGCAGCTCCGTGTGTTACAGTTACATCATGTGAAGTAAGTAGAGAGTGTGTGTGTGTGTGTGTGTGTGTGTGTGTGTGTGTGTGTGTGTGTGTTACCTGGTTTGTGGTAGATGTTGTCTTTAGAGCCACATTTTGATGTCACATTAGAGAGATCCATCTTCTTAGTGACAATCTGAACCTACAGACAGACAGACAGACAGACAGACAGAATTGAATTTATTTTCAGTTGATTCGGACTGGAAATCCTCGGGAATATTATGCTCTTCCAGAAAGGCAGTTAATTGACTGTGAACTATCTTCTCGAGGATTTTTGAAAGAAAAGGCAGTTTGGAGATAACTGCAGAATCTAGACCAAGTTTTTTAATCAGAGATTGCTCTACTGCATGTTTAAAATGTTCAGGGACCACACCTGAGGACAGACTGCTATTCATGACTGCAGTAACAGTTGACCCTACACTGGGGAAAACCTTTTTAAATAGCTGAGGAGGGACAGCATCATTTGGAGAACCTGAGGGCTTCAAATGACCAACAATCTGCTGCATAAAGGACACAAGCTCAAACTGGTGAAAGACAGCAGAGCAGGACAGAGATCGAGGAGTCATGAGCAGAAGGTGAGACAAGTGCCCTAGTGCAAGTGACCTTATCAATAACAGTCTCCATACAGACAGTCTGCGGGCATTAAGAACCGAGTCAATAGTCTTAAACAGAACATGAGGCTTCTGACAGTTTGACAGAATAATATCAGTCAAGCGTTTTCTTGTAGCGTCTCTCACAGATGTCTGATAATGAGGCCAGCAGTCCCTGAGCATTTGGAAAGACACCTGCAGTTTGTCCTTTTTCCACTTGCACTCAACATCACCAGCTCCTTCAGTCCTCCACCTGAAGGTCAGGGACAACACCACCCTCACTGGGCTCGTCTGTGGGGATGACTGCGCCCACAGGTGGGAGATGGACTACCAGGTGACCGGGACCTGAACACTTGGAGGGCACTGGAGATGTTTGTGGATTTAACAAAGAATGCAGCCTCATCACCACGTGTGACTCCTCACCTCCTCCATCACCTCCTGCTATGCTGCTGTCAAGGACATGGATGGACTGTGGTCTATGATTCTCCCCAAGGACCTGTACACCTCAGTGGTAGATCAGGTCACAGCTGGTAGATCAGGTCACAGCTGGAAGATCCTGTCACAGCTGGTAGATCAGGTCACAGCTGGTAGATCAGGTCACAGCTGGAAGATCCTGTCACAGCTGGTAGATCAGGTCACAGTTGGTAGATCCTGTCACAGCTGGTAGATCAGGTCACAGCTGGAAGATCAGGTCACAGCTGGTAGATCCTGTCACACCTGGTAGATCAGGTCACAGCTGGTAGATCCTGTCACAGCTGGTAGATCAGGTCACAGCTGGAAGATCCTGTCACAGCTGGTAGATCAGGTCACAGATGGTAGATCCTGTCACAGCTGGTAGATCCTGTCACAGCTGGAAGATCCTGTCACAGCTGGTAGATCAGGTCACAGATGGCAGATCAGGTCACAGCTGGTAGATCAGGTCACAACTGGTAGATCCTGTCACAGCTGGTAGATCAGGTCACAGCTGGTAGATCAGGTCAGAGCTGGAAGATCCTGTCACAGCTGGTAGATCAGTTTACATGTGGCAGATCCTGTCACAGCTGGTAGATCAGGTCAGAGCTGGAAGATCCTGTCACAGCTGGTAGATCAGGTCAGAGCTGGAAGATCCTGTCACAGCTGGTAGATCCTGTCACAGCTGGAAGATCCTGTCACAGCTGGTAGATCAGGTCACAGCTGGTAGATCCTGTCACAGCTGGTAGATCAGGTCACAGCTGGTAGATCAGGTCACAGCTGGTGGATCAGGTCACAGCTGGTAGATCAGGTCACAGCTGGTAGATCCTGTCACAGCTGGTAGATCCTGTCACAGCTGGTAGATCAGGTCACAGCTGGTAGATCCTGTCACAGCTGGTAGATCAGGTCACAGCTGGTAGATCAGGTCAGAGCTGGTAGATCAGGTCACAGCTGGTAGATCAGGTCAGAGCTGGTAGATCAGGTCACAGCTGGTAGATCAGGTCACAGCTGGTAGATCCTGTCACAGCTGGAAGATCCTGTCACAGCTGGTAGATCAGGTCACAGCTGGTAGATCAGGTCACAGCTGTTAGATCCTGTCACAGCTGGTAGATCAGTTTACATGTGGTATTTTCCTGGATCTGTGTCAAGTGTCTGATGATGTCAGCCACAATTCTGCAGTGATGAACCTGATTCGATCTCTTTGACAACAGATAAATGTGTGTGTGTGTGTGTGTTACCTTGCCCCCTCCAGGTGAGTGTTTCAGGTTTTCCGTTGATCCGATCTTTGACTTCACATTGCTGAGGTCAGGCATCGGGTGGGAGGGGAGGGGGGGTGTCCGTCCACGAGCAGAACCAGGAGACCTGGGGGGGGTCCGGACCACTGCCACCTGTAGGACGATGACGATGAACAGGATGTCAGATAGACAGAGACACAGACAGACAGACAGACAAGTGTACAGACAGACAGACAGACAGGTGCTAAGACAGACAGACAGACAAGTGTACAGACAGACAGACAGACAGACAGGCGTTCAGACCTTCCTGACGTCTCTGTTTGGAGTTGATGGTCGACTGGCAGGAGAGCGACTTCCTGGACTGTTGACTCCGTCCACTGACTCTGCCAGAGGGATAGAAAGGTAAAGGGTCAGAAAGACAGGTTAACTGGTGTCACTGGTGTCCCTGGTTGAACTGGTTGAACCGGTGTAACTGGTTATACTGGTTTCACTAGTGTCACTGGTTGTACTGGTGTAGGTTTGTACCTGTACTCTTGGCTGAGACCATCTTGGCTGCTCTGGCGCCCCCTGTTGACCTGGAGGCCTGAAACAAACACATTTTACACATGTCACAACTCCAATTCCAGTCCGATCCCTTACAGACTCACTGACTTAGAGGCGTGTTCATGTGAAGTGCAAGTGTGTGAGGGCTGTCCCATTGTCAAATCGTCAAGTCAGTGAGTCAGTGAGTGAGCCCTTTATGCCCCCTTACCGTAGGTCAGCATCGATGCGGACTTATGGTAAGGAAATTACCCACAGTTCATAGCGTTGTGACGTCAAATACAGGGGTTGCCTTCGGAACACCGGAAGTGTTATAAAAAATAAAAAAAAATGAAAACACGGTCGGCAGATATGCAAACGGTAACGTTATGGAAGGAGAGCAAAAAAACAGATAGATAAACAATGAAACATTACATTAACAAGGATTTAAGATGGTACATAAACACACATGAAGTCAGAGGAATACCAGTGGTTATATTCCACACACAAAGAATATATATATATATATATATATATATATATATATATAGTATGTATTCTTTGTGTGTGGAATATATGATGACAATAACCGATAAATGATCACACCCAGAGCTGCCAGTGTCAACAACATTTTGTAGAGAGGGGGATAAGTGCTGTCCCATTCCTATTTGTAGCATCCGGAGCCCTTTCAGACTCTCACACTCAATCACTTCCAGCTGACGTCAGTTAAGTCAGTGAGGGTTCAGGGCTTGAGTCTTTAGGGGCCGGATTGGAATTGGGCCATCATCACCATCATCACCATCATCATCACCATCATTATCACCATCATCACCATCATCATCACCATCATTATCACCATCATCATCACCATCATCACCATCATCATCACCATCATTATCAACATCATCATCACCATCATTATCACCATCATCATCACCATCATCACCATCATCATCACCATCATTATCCACATCATCATCACCATCATTATCACCATCATCATCACCATCATTATGACCATCATCACCATCATTATCACCATCATCACCATCATCACCATCATCATCACCATCATTATCACCATCATCATCACCATCATCACCATCATCATCACCATCATTATACCATCATCATCACCATCATTATCACCATCATTATCACCATCATCACCATCATCATCACCATCATTATCACCATCATCACCATCATCATCACCATCATTATCACCATCATCATCACCATCATCATCACCATCATTATCAACATCATCATCACCATCATTATCACCATCATCATCACCATCATCACCATCATCATCACCATCATTATCCACATCATCATCACCATCATTATCACCATCATCATCACCATCATTATGACCATCATCACCATCATTATCACCATCATCACCATCATCACCATCATCATTATCACCATCATCATCACCATCATCACCATCATTATCACCATCATCATCACCATCATTATGACCATCATCACCATCATTATCACCATCATCATCACCATCATTATCAACATCATCATCACCATCATCACCATCATTATCACCATCATCATCACCATCATTATGACCATCATCACCATCATTATCACCATCATCATCACCATCATCATCACCATCATTATCACCATCATCATCACCATCATTATCACCATCATTATGACCATCATCACCATCATCATCACCATCATTATCACCATCATCATCACCATCATCATCACCATCATTATCACCATCATCATCACCATCATCACCATCATCATCACCATCATTATCAACATTATCATCACCATCATTATCACCATCATCATCACCATCATCACCATCATCATCACCATCATTATCCACATCATCATCACCATCATTATCACCATCATCATCACCATCATTATGACCATCATCACCATCATCACCATCATCATCACCATCATCATCATCATTATCACCATCATCATCACCATCATCACCATCATTATCACCATCATCATCACCATCATTATGACCATCATCACCATCATTATCACCATCATCATCACCATCATTATCAACATCATCATCACCATCATCACCATCATTATCACCATCATCATCACCATCATTATGACCATCATCACCATCATTATCACCATCATCATCACCATCATCATCACCACCATCACCATCATCACCATCATCATCACCACCATCATCACCATCATCATCACCATCATCATCACCATCATCATCACCACCATCATCATCATCATCACCAAAATCATCACCATCATCATCACCATCATCATCACCATCATTATGACCATCATCACCATCATTATCACCATCATCACCATCATCACCATCATCATCACCATCATCATCATCATTATCACCATCATCATAACCATCATCACCATCATTATCACCATCATCATCACCATCATTATGACCATCATCACCATCATTATCACCATCATCATCACCATCATTATCAACATCATCATCACCATCATCACCATCATTATCACCATCATCATCACCATCATTATGACCATCATCACCATCATTATCACCATCATCATCACCATCATCATCACCACCATCACCATCATCACCATCATCATCACCACCATCATCACCATCATCATCACCATCATCATCACCATCATCATCACCACCATCATCATCATCATCATCACCAAAATCATCACCATCATCATCACCACCATCATCATCATCATCATCATCACCAAAATCATCACCACCATCATCACCATCATCATCACCATCATCATCACCATCATCATCACCACCATCATCACCATCATCATCACCATCATCATCACCATCATCATCACCACCATCATCATCATCATCACCAAAATCATCACCATCATCATCACCATCATTATCACCATCATCATCATCACCATCACCATCATCATCACCATCATTATCAACATCATCATCACCATCATTATCACCATCATCATCACCATCATTATGACCATCATCACCATCATTATCACCATCATCATCACCATCATCATCACCACCATCACCATCATCACCATCATCATCACCACCATCATCACCATCATCATCACCATCATCATCACCACCATCATCATCATCATCATCACCAAAATCATCACCATCATCATCACCATCATTATCACCATCATCATCATCACCATCACCATCATCATCATCATCATCATCATCATTAGTGAGTTAGTGTGTTGGTTTTGCTTTGCTAGTTTGTGAATAAATATAATTCTTTGGAATCATACCTGCTGTCTGAATAGTCAACCTCTGCTGCGTTAAGAACTCCAAAATCCTTCAGGTGTTACTGTTAATTTTGGTTATTGCCATTAATTTAATTATCAATCAAAACTCCAAATTAATAGTAATATATAATATATTTTGTGAGACTGAAATCTTTAACTGGCTGTCATTTTCCCTTTACGGAATGGTGCCCCACGAGGTGATTTAATGTTAATTATGTCACATTATTTAACATGATCATTAATTATTGATAATAATTATTAATTATTTCCAATAGCCAATTTACAACTTTAATGGTGTCCCCTTGGTGAGGCCTAATATTCAATCAATCAATCAATCAATCAATCAATTTTATTTATAAAGCCCAATATCGCAAATCACAATTTGCCTCACAGGGCTTTACAGCATACGACATCCCTCTGTCCTTAGGACCAAAAAACCTTTAACGTGGAAAAAACGGTAGAAACCTCAGGAAGAGCAACTGAGGAGGGATCCCTCTTCCAGGACGGACAGACGAGCAATAGATAGATATTGTTGTTCCCAACATAATTGGTGGCTCCATGTGACACCCTGAATTTATGTTCCCAACATAACTGGTGCCCCGTGTGAGGCGTAATACTGTTGACATTCATGCACATTATGCAATATTAATATCAGCGTACATTTTTGGTTCACACCAAAAATCTTTGATTCCTTTTTTAGACTACCCAAAAGACTTTACATTCACCACTCGTCTGCTGCAGCAGTAGACATTCAGCTGTACTTACAAACAAGAATTATTTTATTCACAAAGATAAAGCAATTTCAGAGACATTGTGTTACTGATCACCGCTATCTTAAGCCTCAGTGTTACACTAGAGTTGCATTTGCTGGATGGAGGCCTGTGAGAGGAAACAGTACAGTAAGGTTACTGCTGCTGCACTAAGGCAGGGTGGAGGCCATTCCCCACCATGAGGAGGCAAACAAGGCATTCTGGGAACTGGACAAGGAGACAGAGGACGGGAGCTTCTGTCTGTGGCTCAGAAGAACAGACCCAAAGAGAGGAACCAAGGATCCTACAGCCAGCTGCAGGAAGACGTCTCTACTGCTGCTCCACCTCTCACAGATGTTCTAGGATTCAAGGGGTTAAACATCTGTGGAGGGTGACTCCCAGCTGACGCTCTGAGACTGGCTCGCTGACACGGGCGGAGTTGTGACAGGAAGAAGGTTAGGAGAGTCAGTCAGGGAGGACTGTACCAGGTGTGGACGGGTCCATGAGTGACCGCTCCACCACATGGATACCCTCTGAGACTACCAGCACAATACGAAGAAGACCAGCGGTACACGGAGAGGCAGGACAGAAGATGGACCAATCAGGACACAGAACAGACTGGAACAGCGACGACCGATGAGCTCAAGATCCTCAGGAAACGCAGCTGCAGACGAGCCAAAGTGACATCACAGCGAGGCCGGGGAATTCATCAAGAGAAGACAAAGTGTGGGAGGAGAAACCAAATGTAAACCTGCGCTGCTTCAGCAGGTGAGACAGGAAGGACACAGGAAGTGAAACACCAACAGCAGGAACACGCCCTCCTGTGAGGGACGCACTCTGAGCCTGAAAGACGCCGACCCACAAGAAAACCACCAGGGAATCAGTGCACCAGGCCGAAGTGAACACGACCAGAACCAGCGACAAAGAGACACGGAGCGCTCTGAACAGAACTTTAAACCTTTTACTCCAGAAATCACGACAACATGTACTCCAACTTTATATCAACATACATGCAACATGTTTTTTATGATGTCATGTCAAGGTTTATAGCTGCTTCATGTTGGTTTTACCTTCACCACTTCCTCTGCTGCTTCCTTCACAGCTGCTGCATCTGTTTCAACACAAGAAGAAGACATGACACAAGAGCAGCTACACATCACCACAGACTGAGGCTAACTGCAGCTACACATCACCACAGACTGAGGCGAACTGCAGCTACACATCGCCACAGACTGAGGCTAACTGTAGCTGCACATCACCACAGACTGAGGCTAACTGTAGCTACACATCACCACAGACTGAGGAGAACTGTAGCTACACATCACCACAGACTGAGGCTATCTGCATCTACACATCACCACAGACTGAGGCGAACTGCAGCTACACATCACCACAGACTGAGGCTAACTGCAGCTACACATCACCACAGACTGAGGCTATCTGCAGCTACACATCACCACAGACTGAGGCTAACTGCAGCTACACATCACCACAGACTGAGGCGAACTGCAGCTACACATCACCACAGACTGAGGCTAACAGCAGCTACACATCACCACAGACTGAGGAGATCTGCATCTACACATCACCACAGACTGAGGCGAACTGCAGCTACACATCGCCACAGACTGAGGCGAACTGCAGCTACACATCACCACAGACTGAGGCTATCTGTAGCTACACATCACCACAGACTGAGGTGAACTGCAGCTACACATCACCACAGACTGAGGCTAACTGCAGCTACACATCACCACAGACTGAGGCTAACTGTAGCTACACATCACCACAGACTGAGGCGAACTGTAGCTACACATCACCACAGACTGAGGCGAATTGTAGCTACACATCACCACAGACTGAGGCTATTTGCAGCTACACATCGCCACAGACTGAGGCTATCTGCAGCTACACATCACCACAGACTGAGGCTAACTGCAGCTACACATCACCACAGACTGAGGCTAACTGTAGCTACACATCACCACAGACTGAGGCGAACTGTAGCTACACATCACCACAGACTGAGGCTATCTGTAGCTACACATCACCACAGACTGAGGCTAACTGCAGCTACACATCACCACAGACTGAGGCTAACTGTAGCTACACATCACCACAGACTGAGGCTATCTGCAGCTACACATCACCACAGACTGAGGTGAACTGTAGCTACACATCACCACAGACTGAGGCTATCTGCAGCTACACATCACCACAGACTGAGGTGAACTGTAGCTACACATCACCACAGACTGAGGCTATCTGTAGCTACACATCACCACAGACTGAGGCTATCTGCAGCTACACATCACCACAGACTGAGGTGAACTGTAGCTACACATCACCACAGACTGAGGCTATCTGTAGCTACACATCACCACAGACTGAGGTGAACTGCAGCTACACATCACCACAGACTGAGGCTAACTGTAGCTACACATCACCACAGACTGAGGCTAACTGCAGCTACACATCACCACAGACTGAGGCGAACTGCAGCTACACATCGCCACAGACTGAGGCTATCTGCAGCTACACATCACCACAGACTGAGGTGAACTGTAGCTACACATCACCACAGACTGAGGCTATCTGTGGCTACACATCACCACAGACTGAGGCTAACTGTAGCTACACATCACCACAGACTGAGGCTAACTGCAGCTACACATCACCACAGACTGAGGCGAACTGCAGCTACACATTGCCACAGACTGAGGCTAACTGCAGCTACACATAGCCACAGACTGAGGCTAACTGTAGCTGCACATCACCACAGACTGAGGTGAACTGTAGCTACACATCACCACAGACTGAGGCTATCTGCAGCTACACATCACCACAGACTGAGGCTAATTGTAGCTACACATCACCACAGACTGAGGCGAACTGTAGCTACACATCACCACAGACTGAGGCTATCTGCAGCTACACATCACCACAGACTGAGGCTAATTGTAGCTACACATCACCACAGACTGAGGCGAACTGCAGCTACACATCACCACAGACTGAGGCTATCTGCAGCTACACATCACCACAGACTGAGGCTAATTGTAGCTACACATCACCACAGACTGAGGCGAACTGTAGCTACACATCACCACAGACTGAGGCTATCTGCAGCAACACATCACCACAGACTGAGGCGAACTGCAGCTACACATCAGCACAGACTGAGGCTAACTGCAGCTACACATCACCACAGACTGAGGCGAACTGTAGCTACACATCACCACAGACTGAGGCTATCTGCAGCTACACATCACCACAGACTGAGGCTATCTGCAGCTACACATCACCACAGACTGAGGCTATCTGCAGCAACACATCACCACAGACTGAGGCGAACTGCAGCTACACATCACCACAGACTGAGGCGAACTGTAGCTACACATCACCACAGACTGAGGCTATCTGCAGCTACACATCACCACAGACTGAGGCTAACTGCAGCTACACATCACCACAGACTGAGGCGAACTGCAGCTACACATCACCACAGACTGAGGCTAACTGCAGCTACACATCACCACAGACTGAGGCGAACTGCAGCTACACATCACCACAGACTGAGGCTATCTGCAGCTACACATCACCACAGACTGAGGCGAACTGCAGCTACACATCACCACAGACTGAGGCTAACTGTAGCTACACATCACCACAGACTGAGGCGAACTGTAGCTACACATCACCACAGACTGAGGCTATCTGCAGCTACACATCACCACAGACTGAGGCTAACTGTAGCTACACATCACCACAGACTGAGGCTATCTGCAGCTACACATCACCACAGACTGAGGCGAACTGTAGCAGCAGCAGGATGTTAATGAATGAACAATGACACTAACCTCCCATCATGCACTGCTCCTCAGAGGCAGGGCCGTCTCCCAGGGGGGCAGAGTCTCCATCCATCATCACTCCTACAGACGAGAAGAGGAGGTGAAGAGGAGTCAGTCAGCATGCTTACTAACAGTCACTCCTCCATTATGATGATGATGATGATAATGTTGCAGCAACAAACACAATAAATTCAGTTTCTATTCAACTCTACTGTCACCTCCTCCACATGTCAATCATCCACCCTGACACCCGAGCACCTCCCCGCTCTCCTCTTCACCTCCTCCACCTGTCACCTCCTCCTCTGTGTGTCTGATCTGAGGCCACTTTGGCTTGCAGACAGAGGAGCAGCAGAGACATATGGTGTGCCTCCCTGTTCTCCTCCTGCTTTCCTCCTGTTCTCCACTTGAGCGGATAGGGGGTGGCAGGAGGGAGCAGCGAAGAGGAGTAGGGACACATAGACCGCCCTCCTCCCTGTTCGCCCTTTCAGTCTGCAGATAGAGGCGTAGCAGAGAGCACAGGGAGGAGAACAGGGAGGTGCACCATGTGTCTCCATCTCCCCTCAGCTGCTCCTCTCTGCTACTCCTCTATTTACAGGCATATGAGGAGAACAGGGAGGTGCACCATGTGTCTGTATCTCCTTTCTGCTACTCCTCTATCTGCAGGCCTACGGCGTAGCAGAGAGGAGACACAGACACATGGTGCACCTCCATGTTCTCCTCCCTGTGCTCCTCATAGGCCTGCAGATAGAGGAGTAGCAGAGAGGAGCAGCTGAGGGGAGATGGAGACACATGGTGCACCTCCCTGTTCTCCTCCCTGTGCTCCTCTTCAGCTGCAGGCTAACATGCGGAGCGGTAAATACCGCTGACGCGTCTGCCGCCTCTCCGCCTTCAGTGAGCGGAGCGGCAGAGACACGTGGAGCAGAGAGGACAAAGACAGAGAGAGACAGACAGGTGGGGGACAGACAGACAGACAGGTGAGGGATGTCTCCGTATCTTACCTCCTGGATGCTGTCCGTCCGTCCGTCTGTCTGCTGCTCCACCCTGCTGCCGCTCTCTGAGGGCGGCGCTCGGCTGCTGTTGCATGCCGGGAGCGGAGGCTGCTGTTGCCATGGTAACCTGCTGCACCACTGCCCCGTGACACGGATGATGATGATGGAGATCTTTCAGTGAAGAACCAGACATTTTTATTAAACTTTGTTTACTGATTAAAAATCTTATCAGTTTTTTTTATAATAAACTTTATTTATAAAACACAGGTAAAAAGTACATAGTAAGAATAATATTAAGTACAATGAAAAAAAGTACTTTTTCAATAACGTTACAGAACACTGCTAGGGGGTACACAGTATAAAGAGAGCCACAAAAATATATTTAACATAGTGCAAACAGTCACAGTTCTAATTGCTTTTAGTTTTTGAGAGTACTGGATTGAATTGCTGTATTGTTTGATCTCTTTATGGAAAGCAACAAAGTAAGGTTTTCTATTTGTGAACTTACATCAATGAATATGAAATTTGGCCATTATAATAATATAATTAATCATGTATGTGTGTGTTTTTGTCTGTGCATTATCATTTTTTAAGAGACCAAACACTACATTCTTCCAAAGCAAAACAAAATCAGCATCAATATTATCACAAACAAAATCACATAAGCTCTGCCAGAATCTTTTAACAACAGGGCAATACTGTGACGGCCCCTGCTTGGCTGCATGGGTTGGTTTAGTTCATGCTATGTTGATGACGTAATTGGTGACATGATGTGTTGTCTTTTCCCCGAGGTCATCAGCTGATTGTCTTGATCACGAGCACCTGGGCCCGGTGCATGGACAGATATAAGCGGTGCTGGCCGACGCCGCGCTCTCTCTCTCTCCCGACTCTTCGCCAGCGCCCGTACTTTTGTTTGGCTTTTCTGTTTATTTAGGTTATCTCCACAACATCACACCTCGCATGCTCCACACATCCACATGTACACTACTGATCACACTGATTAACACATCCCATACCTGCATTATGTTTATTTACGTTGCTTTATTTAAATAAATATACTTTTGTATTTGAGTTCGCGCTGTGTCTCTCCGCTTTTGTCATTGCCTGCCAGCCGGGTTATGACAATACCAAAATAGATGAACAACAGTCTCGGGATATTCATCACAGAAACTACAACTCACATCAATTTCCTTTTTAAATCTTTTTTTGATATAGTTTTTAGCAACAATTGTGCCTCTTAGCGAGAGGTCCCGCAAGAGCCATTGGTTTAGTTTTCTTTGAGTATTTTTGTATAATAGAGTTAAAATTCAAAGCACTTCTCCTCTGTTGATCCTTAGTAATTAATATTCCTACCTGATCAGAGTTTGATCAGATCAATAATAATAATTACACACCGTCTGTATCTACTTCCGGTTCTCTGCTCAACCACGCCCATCGATCACCTCCGTCATTCTGATGTCATCAACACATCTGTAGAGTTCAGAGACTGAAGCTCACTGCTGAGAGCTGTCACATCAGTACAGGCTGCTCACAGGAACGATGTTCATTATTAACAATATTAATAATTATGAATGAACCACCAGCTGATCACAGTAATCACAACAATGTTTAGTATTGTTGTTGTTTTTATGCCAGCAAACATGACACAGAGTCACAGGAACAGAGATGACGTCATCTCCAGTCAGAAAAGTAAGGTGTTTATTTGTTAAATCAGAAGAAACAGAAAGTCAACACTGCTGAACCATCATTAATTAATAACTCATTAATCACATATTGACGATGTTTTAATAATGTAAACAACGCACATCAACACCTTATCGAGGAGGAAGAGTTCTGAATCAGATGATGTCATTCGGACATGTTCTCTGCTGTGTCTTTACGCTGAGGAATTTCAATGTGCACGTGCCACCTTCTCATTCATTCATTCATCCAAACCCCTTTGACTTCTGTTAAAACCTGTAGGATCCTGTTAAAACCTGTTAGAACCTGTTAGAACTTGTAAGATCCTCTTAGAACCAGTTAAAACCTGTTAGAACCTGTTAGAACCTGTTAGAACTTGTAAGATCCTGTTAGAACCCGTTAAAACCTGTTAGAACTTGTAAGATCCTGTGAGAACCCGTTAAAACCTGTTAGAACCTGTTAGAACTTGTAAGATCGTGTTAGAACCCGTTAAAACCTGTAAGATCCTGTTAAAACCTGTTAGAACCTGTTAGAACTTGTAAGATCCTGTTAGAACCCGTTAAAACCTGTTAGGAACTGTTAGAACCTGTAAGATCCTGTGAGAACCTGTTAGAACCTGCGAGAACTTGTTAGAACCAGCGAGAACCTATAAGATCCTGTTAGACCCTGTTAGAACCCATTAGAACCTGTTAGCACCTGTTAGAACCTGCAAGATCCTGTGAGAACCTGTTAGAACCTGCGAGAACTTGTTAAAACCTGTTAGAACCTGTTGGAACTTGTAAGATCCTGTTAGAACCCGTTAAAACCTGTAAGATCCTGTTAAAACCTGTTAGAACCTGTTAGAACCTGCGAGAACTTGTTAGAACTGGCGGGAACCTGTAAGATCCTGTTAGACCCTGCAAAATCCTGTTAGAACCTGTTGGAACCTGTAAAATCCTGTGAGAACCTGTTAGAATCTTTTGGAACCTGTAAGATCCTGTGAGAACCTGTTAGAACCAGCATGAACCTGTTAGACCCTGTTAGATCCTGTTAGCACCTGTTAGAACCTGTAAGATCCTGTGAGAACCTGTTAGAACCTGTTAGAACCTGTTAAAACCTGTTAGAACCTGTGAGCACCTGTTAGAGCCTGTAAGATCCTGTGAGAACCTGCGAAAACTTGTTAGAACCTGTGAGAACTTGTAAGATCCTGTTAGACCCTGCAACATCCTGTGAGAACCTGTTAGAACCTGCGAGAACTTGTTAGAACCGGCGAGAACCTATAAGATCCTGTTAGACCCTGCAAGATCCAGTGAGAACCTGCGAGAACTTGTCAAAACCTGTTAGAACCTGCAAGAACTTGTTAGATCCTGTTAGACCCTGCAAGATCCTGTTGGAACCTGTTAGAACCTGTTGGAACCTGTAAGATCCTGTGAGAACTTGATAGAACCTGCAAGAACCTGTTAGAACCTGTAAGATCCAGCGAGAACCTGCGAGAACTTGTCAAAACCTGTTAGAACCTGCAAGAACTTGTTAGATCCTGTTAGAACCTGTTAGATCCTGTCAGACCCTGTTAGAACCCTTAAGAAACTGTTAGCACCTGTTAGAACCTGTAAGATCCTATGAGAACCTGTTAAAACCTGCGAGAACTTGTTAGAACCTGTAAGATCCAGTGAGAACCTGCGAAAACTTTTCAAAACCTGTTAGAACCTGCAAGAACTTGTTAGAACCTGTTAGAACCTGCAAGATCTTGTTAAAACCTGTTAGAACCTATAAGATCCTGTGAGAACCTGTGAGAACTTGTTAGAACTGGCAAGAACCTGTAAGATCCTGTTAAAACCTGTTAGAACCTGTTAGAATCTGTTAGAACTTGTAAGATCCTATGAGAACTTGTTAGAACCTGTTAGAACCCGCAAGAACTTGTTAAAACCTGTTAGAACCTGTAAGATCCTGTGAGAACCTGTTGGAACCTGCAAGAACTTGTTAGAACCAGCGAGAACCTGTAAGATCCTGTTAGACCCTGCAACATCCTGTGAGAACCTGCGAGAACTTGTTAGAACCGGTGAGAACCTATAAGATCCTGTTAGACCCTGCAAGATCCAGTGAGAACCTGTGAGAACTTGTTAGAACTGGCAAGAACCTGTAAGATCCTGTTAAAACCTGTTAGAACCTGTTAGAATCTGTTAGAACTTGTAAGATCCTGTGAGAACCTGTGAGAACCTGTTAGAACCTGCGAGAACCTGTTAAAACCTGTTAGAACCTGTGAGCACCTGTTAGAGCCTGTAAGATCCTGTGAGAACCTGCGAAAACTTGTTAGAACCTGTGAGAACTTGTTAGAACCTGTTAGAACCCGCAAGAACTTGTTAAAACCTGTTAGAACCTGTAAGATCCTGTGAGAACCTGTTGGAACCTGCGAGAACTTGTTAGAACCAGCGAGAACCTGTAAGATCCTGTTAGACCCTGCAACATCCTGTGAGAACCTGTTAGAACCTGCCAGAACTTGTTAGAACCGGCGAGAACCTATAAGATCCTGTTAGACCCTGCAAGATCCAGTGAGAACCTGCGAGAACTTGTCAAAACCTGTTAGAACCTGCAAGAACTTGTTAGATCCTGTTAGACCCTGCAAGATCCTGTTGGAACCTGTTAGAACCTGTTGGAAACTGTAAGATCCTGTGAGAACTTGATAGAACCTGCAAGAACCTGTTAGAACCTGTAAGATCCAGCGAGAACCTGCGAGAACTTGTCAAAACCTGTTAGAACCTGCAAGAACTTGTTAGATCCTGTTAGAACCTGTTAGATCCTGTTAGACCCTGTTAGAACCCTTAAGAAACTGTTAGCACCTGTTAGAACCTGTAAGATCCTATGAGAACCTGTTAGAACCTGCGAGAACTTGTTAGAACCTGTAAGATCCAGTGAGAACCTGCGAAAACTTTTCAAAACCTGTTAGAACCTGCAAGAACTTGTTAGAACCTGTTAGAACCTGCAAGATCTTGTTAAAACCTGTTAGAACCTATAAGATCCTGTGAGAACCTGTGAGAACTTGTTAGAACTGGCAAGAACCTGTAAGATCCTGTTAAAACCTGTTAGAACCTGTTAGAATCTGTTAGAACTTGTAAGATCCTATGAGAACTTGTTAGAACCTGTTAGAACCCGCAAGAACTTGTTAAAACCTGTTAGAACCTGTAAGATCCTGTGAGAACCTGTTGGAACCTGCAAGAACTTGTTAGAACCAGCGAGAACCTGTAAGATCCTGTTAGACCCTGCAACATCCTGTGAGAATCTGCGAGAACTTGTTAGAACCGGCGAGAACCTATAAGATCCTGTTAGACCCTGCAAGATCCAGTGAGAACCTGTGAGAACTTGTTAGAACTGGCAAGAACCTGTAAGATCCTGTTAAAACCTGTTAGAACCTGTTAGAATCTGTTAGAACTTGTAAGATCCTGTGAGAACCTGTGAGAACCTGTTAGAACCTGCGAGAACCTGTTAAAACCTGTTAGAACCTGTGAGCACCTGTTAGAGCCTGTAAGATCCTGTGAGAACCTGCGAAAACTTGTTAGAACCTGTGAGAACTTGTTAGAACCTGTTAGAACCCGCAAGAACTTGTTAAAACCTGTTAGAACCTGTAAGATCCTGTGAGAACCTGTTGGAACCTGCGAGAACTTGTTAGAACCAGCGAGAACCTGTAAGATCCTGTTAGACCCTGCAACATCCTGTGAGAACCTGTTAGAACCTGCCAGAACTTGTTAGAACCGGCGAGAACCTATAAGATCCTGTTAGACCCTGCAAGATCCAGTGAGAACCTGCGAGAACTTGTCAAAACCTGTTAGAACCTGCAAGAACTTGTTAGATCCTGTTAGACCCTGCAAGATCCTGTTGGAACCTGTTAGAACCTGTTGGAAACTGTAAGATCCTGTGAGAACCTGTTAGAACCTGTTGGAACCTGTAAGATCCTGTGAGAACTTGATAGAACCTGCAAGAACCTGTTAGAACCTGTAAGATCCAGCGAGAACCTGCGAGAACTTGTCAAAACCTGTTAGAAACTGCAAGAACTTGTTAGATCCTGTTAGAACCTGTTAGATCCTGTTAGACCCTGTTAGAACCCTTAAGAAACTGTTAGCACCTGTTAGAACCTGTAAAATCCTATGAGAACCTGTTAGAACCTGCGAGAACTTGTTAGAACCTGTAAGATCCAGTGAGAACCTGCGAGAACTTTTCAAAACCTGTTAGAACCTGCAAGAACTTGTTAGAACCTGTTAGAACCTGCAAGATCTTGTTAAAACCTGTTAGAACCTATAAGATCCTGTGAGAACCTGTGAGAACTTGTTAGAACTGGCAAGAACCTGTAAGATCCTGTTAAAACCTGTTAGAACCTGTTAGAATCTGTTAGAACTTGTAAGATCCTGTGAGAACTTGTTAGAACCTGTTAGAACCCGCAAGAACTTGTTAAAACCTGTTAGAACCTGTAAGATCCTTTGAGAACCTGTTGGAACCTGCGAGAACTTGTTAGAACCAGCGAGAACCTGTAAGATCCTGTTAGACCCTGCAACATCCTGTGAGAACCTGCGAGAACTTGTTAGAACCGGTGAGAACCTATAAGATCCTGTTAGACCCTGCAAGATCCAGTGAGAACCTGCGAGAACTTGTCAAAACCTGTTAGACCCTGCAAGATCCTGTTGGAACCTGTTAGAACCTGTTGGAAACTGTAAGATCCTGTGAGAACCTGTTAGAACCTTTTGGAACCTGTAAGATCCTGTGAGAACTTGATAGAACCTGCAAGAACCTGTTAGAACCTGTAAGATCCAGCGAGAACCTGCGAGAACTTGTCAAAACTTGTTAGAACCTGCAAGAACGTGTTAGATCCTGTTAGAACCTGTTAGATCCTGTTAGACCCTGTTAGAACCCTTAAGAAACATTTAGCACCTGTTAGAACCTGTAAGATCCTGTGAGAACCTGTTAGAACCTGCGAGAACTTGTTAGAACCTGTAAGATCCAGTGAGAACCTGCGAGAACTTTTCAAAACCTGTTAGAACCTGCAAGAACTTGTTAGAACCTGTTAGAACCTGCAAGATCTTGTTAAAACCTGTTAGAACCTATAAGATCCTGTGAGAAACTGCGAGAACTTGTTAGAACTGGCAAGAACCTGTAAGATCCTGTTAAAACCTGTTAGAACCTGTTAGAATCTGTTAGAACTTGTAAGATCCTGTGAGAACCTGTTAGAACCTGTTGGAACCTGTAAGATCCTGTTAGAACCCGTTAAAACCTGTAAGATCCTGTTAAAACCTGTTAGAACTTGTAAGATCCTGTTAGAACCCGTTAACACCTGTTAGAACCTGTAAGATCCTGCGAGAACTTGTTAGAACCGGCGAGAACCTGTAAGATCCTGTTAGACCCTGCAACAGACTGTGAGAACCTGTTAGAACCTGTGAGAACTTGTTAGAACTGGAGAGAACCTATAAGATCCTGTAAGGTCCTGTGAGAACCTGAGAGAACCTGTTGGAACCTGCAAGAACCTGTAAGACCCTGTTAGATCCTGTTAGAGCATGTTAGATCCTGTTAGACCCTGTTAGAACCCTTTAGAAACTGTTAGCACCTGTTAGAACCTGTAAAATCGGGACTTCCGGTCGGCTGCCGCATGGAGTAGACGCGACACGCGAGAGCTCCTGCCTAGTTTGCTTTTTTCCTCACTCATTCACTCCTTTATTTTGCAAACTGGGTAATTTATATTGAACAATTTCCTTTTTTTTAATCTACGTTTGCTTCAAAATGACTTCACATCGCGGCAAGTCGGGGAAAAAAGACGACCAACCCGCTAGCTTAACCATGGAGGCTATCTCTGAGCTACTTGACCAGCACAGACAGGCGCTAGCTGCTGACTTTAAAACTTCCTTCAACCAGCTGGAAAACAAATTCGACCAGGTCCGCTCCACAGTTGACGAACATGGCCAGCGCCTTTCGTCTCTCGAGCTCGCCTCGGAGGACCTGAGCCAGCGTGTCAGTGAGCTAGAAAACGTCTGCTCCAGCCTGCAGGAAAGCAACGCTAAAGTCGTCGACTTAGAGGGCCGCAGCAGAAGACAAAACATTCGTATCCTGGGCTTGGCGGAGTCTATTGAAGGTGGGCGACCTACAGCTTTTTTCTCCGATCTGCTGTGCGAGGTTTTTGGAAAAGAGACGCTTCCATCTCCGCCCGAGATCGATAGAGCCCATCGCTCACTAACAGCAAAACCGCCCCCCGGACAGCGACCGCGCCCCGTCATCCTCCGTCTGCACCGCTACCAGGTGAAGGATCTCCTGATCCGTGAGGCCCGCCGCAGAGGGAGGCTGGACTACCGCGGCCAGCAAATCCGAGTTGTTGAAGACTACAGCCCCGAGGTTTTGAGCCAGCGAGCCGAGTACAGGGAAGTTATGGCGGATCTCTACAACTGAGGGCTCAAACCCTCTCTCCTATATCCCGCACGGCTCTGCATCACACTTCCCGACGGAGGTAAGAAGTGGCTACGCTCGACCGATGAGGCGCGGAGATACATCGATGGCCTTCCTCCTCCATCTCCTTCACCGTAAATGACTGCTTGATGATTGTGCCTGCCGGTTTACAACCGCTAACATGCTATCCTTTACTCTGGCCGCTGCCGTATACGATCTCAGAGACCAGACTACAGTTGCTATGGGGCCGCTTACTGAACCATTAGTATCACACTAACTCTGGCTGCAGGTATGTAAGTATGTCCCCCAGCCTTTAACTCTGTGAACTGCTACATTCGGGTGTGAGGAGGACCCGCCAGAGTTTAGGCCTATCTTTGAAGCAACATATCTCATTTTTATTTTTTTTTTATATGACTTTACAGTGCTAACAGTACATAAGAGATTTTAAGAGGAATGTTTTTTTTTCCGTTTGTATTTCTAGAATAGTTCAAATGTGGACCCAGGAGTGTTGAGTGCATTTTAACACTAAAATAAGGAGTTGAAGACATTGGGTTCAAGTGACAGGAAGACTTTTTTGGAGGATTAATAATGGGGGTTTTGAAGAGCTTGCTGCTATGTTCTTTGGCAGCTGTCTTGTTGTGGGGTGGGTGGGTAAAGGGTGACTTTTCTGTTGCCAGTACTGGCTTATTAGCCTGCACAAGCCACGCACAGCTCATTTTTGGTTCATCGTGTCCTTTATGTTCCTGGAGTTTTGACACCATTTGTATTTATCATCCTGCATCTTTAATTGAAGACAGTGGATAGATCATTAAACTTTGTTAGCTGGAATGTCAAGGGCTTAAATCACCCTGTTAAGAGGAGGAGGGTATTTTCACATATAAAACAATTTAAGGCAGCATTTGTTTTTTTGCAAGAGACACACATTCGTGGTTCCGATAGTGCTCGCCTGATGTTGCGGTGGGCGGGGCAGCACTTCCATTCCTCATTCCAAGCAAAAGCCAGGGGGGTTTCAATCCTTGTTGACCAAAACATCCCTTTTGTGCATCACAATGTTATATCAGATACTAACGGCCGTTTTATCATTGTGTCAGGGAAGTTATACAATACAATGATGGTGCTTGCCAACGTTTATGCTCCAAATATTGACGATGTGGGCTTTTTTGAACGCTTTTTTTCTTCTCTCCCGGATCTGAGCTCATACTCGCTTATACTTGGGGGGGATTTTAACTGCTGGTTAGATCCCGTACTGGACCGTTCCTCTCCCAGTCCAGACTTACTTAGTAGGTCTGCCTCACTCATTCAGTCCTTTCTATCTAATTTTGGTGTCTCTGATATGTGGCGTTTCCTCCATCCAAATAAGAGAGAGTACTCCTTTTTCTCGCACGTCCACCATACCTTCACTAGGATTGACTACTTTCTCATTGACAATGAACTGATACCATTGGCGCGTTCCTGTGCTTATCAGGGCATAGTGATATCAGATCATGCCCCCGTTGTATTATCTCTGGCACTCCCTGACCTCCCTCAAATAAAAAAACACTGGCGCTTTAATTCAACTCTCCTGTCAGACAATGATTTTGTGAAATTTATGGAAGAACATATATCCTTTTTCTTTCAGACAAATATCTCCCCAGAGACACCTAGTCTAGTAGTTTGGGATGCTCTTAAGGCGTACCTCAGGGGGCAAATTATTTCCTACACTGTAAATATGAAAAAAAAGGCCCACCGAGAAAGATTAGAATTGGCCAATCAAATTAAGGAAATAGACAAACAATATGCTCAAGTTAAAAACCCTGACTTATATAAAACGCGAGTGGAGCTTCAAACCAAATTTGATTTGGCCTCAACTCATCCCATTGAACGCCAACTCTCGAGAAGTAAGAGTTTGTTCTATATCCATGGTGAAAAATCGGGGAAATTATTAGCTAACCAGCTGAGAGGACTTAAAGCAAAGGGGCATATTACAAATATTAAAATGGAGGATGGTAATGTTACTTCAGATCATGCAAAGATTAATGACACATTCAGGAAGTACTATTCTCAACTCTACACCTCTGAATCCTCGAATAATACTATATTAATGGATATTTTTTTGAACCGACTAAATATTCCCATGCTCTCCCCCGACAGTAAAATGAGATTAGATGAACCCATGACAAAAGAGGAGATAGATGTTGCTATTTCCTCGCTGCAGTCAGGAAAATCCCCGGGGCCCGACGGATTTCCCGTGGAATTCTTTAAGGCATTTTCCTCATTACTCTCGCCGCAGCTAAGCACAGTGCTGTCTGACTCATTCAAGCAGGGCAAGCTTCCGACATCATTTTATGAAGCGTGTATCACCCTTATTGCAAAAAAAGACAAGGATCCGATGGAGTGTTCTTCATATAGGCCAATCTCTTTATTAAATGTTGATGTTAAAATTTTGGCTAAAGTTCTGGCCCGAAGATTGGAGAACATCTTACCGTCCGTCATATCTGAAGACCAAACGAGCTTTGTCAAAAATCGATACTCCTATTTCAACATACGTTGGCTATTTGATATTTTGTATCTCCCCTCCGGTGTGGCTCCTGAATGTATCCTTTCTCTAAACGCTGAGAAAGCGTTTGACCGGATAGAGTGGGCATACTTATTTGTGACTTTAAAAAAATTTGGCTTCGGTCCAAATTTTATCACCTGGATCAAATTATTATAGTCAAGCCCCACTGCTTCGGTCCTTACCAACTCTCAGCTGTCACAACCCTTTAGCCTTCATCGGGGAACCCGACAAGGGTGTCCTCTAAGCCCCCTACTATTTGACCTGGCCATAGAACCTTTGGCGATAGCAATCCGCAATTGCGAGAATATCTCTGGCATATGGAGGAATGGAGTGGAGCATAAGGTGGCCCTATACGCAGACGACCTGTTGAGTTTTATTTCACGTCCAGATTCCTCCCTACCTGCCATGTTGTCTTTATTGAATGATTTTAGCCAGTTCTCGGGATACAAATTAAATTTAAATAAATCTGAACTTTTTCTTGTCAGTGAGGGGACGTCGGCATCAGACTACGCCAACTTCCCTTTTAGGATTGTGGAAAACAAATTCACTTATCTTGGTATTACAGTCACGAAAAAGCACAAGTGTCTTTTCAAAGAAAACTTTCTCACTCTGCTAAACCAAACAAAACGGTGCCTGATGCAGTGGTCACCCCTTTCTACATCCTTGGTTGGTCGAATCAGTTCCATCAAAATGAATATTCTCCCTAAATTTCTATACATCTTTCAATCAATACCGACCTTCATTCCTAAATCATTCTTTGATACATTAGATTCTGTTATATCATCTTATATATGGAAGGGCAAGCGCCCTTGGCTAAATAAGGTCCATCTCCAAAAACCTAAAGGAGAAGGGGGTATGGCGCTGCCTAATTTTCGTTTTTATTATTGGGCAGCTAACATTTGCTGTCTTACTTTTTGGTCATATTTTCATAACCGATCTGACTGCCCTTCATGGGTGGCAATGGAGTTGGGTTCTGCAAAAAACTTTTCCATTCCAGCACTTCTTGGATCTCCACTTCCTCTCGCACCAAATAAACTCATAGACAATCCAGTTGTCTGGCACACGTTGAGAGTGTGGGCTCAGTTCCGGAGACACTTTGGCTTCCTCGATTTTTGCCTTTCAAGTCCCATTTCCGCCAACCATCTTTTCCAACCCTCCTTACTGGACCCTACATTTCAGGAATGGCGGAGACTGGGTATTGAGCGTTTCAGGGATCTCTTCACGGATAATAGTTTTCTATCGTTTGAGCAACTGGCTGTTAAGTTTAGTCTCCCAAAATCTCACTTTTTTAGGTATTTACAAATAAGACACTTTCTCCGCTGTCAGATACCAAACTTCCCTCAGACACCTGATATGAACATTGCTGATGCACTTCTCAATTTACAACCATCACGCAAGGGTTTGATCTCCATTATCTACAATAAACTGCTGGGCATAAGGCAGGCTCCACTTAACAACATTAAAATCGCATGGGAGCAAGATCTGAATCTAACCTTGTCTGAGGACATGTGGGACACCATTTTTAAGTTGGTTAACTCAACTTCTCTTTGTGCCCGTCACTGCTTGTTGCAGTTCAAAGTTGTACACAGGACCCACATATCCAAATCGAAATTGTCTCGCTATTACCCAGATGTAGATCCCTGTTGCGACAAATGTAAGAGAGAGGAGGCTTCACTTATCCACATGTTTTGGACATGTCCTAGCTTGGAGAAATACTGGAGGGAAGTCTTCCAAACTTTATCCTTAATTGTCGGCTTGGACATGGAACCCGACCCTCTGATTGCTCTTTTTGGCACCACAGGTGACACAGATGTGCGCCTGACCCCAGCCAAATGCCGAACTCTGTCTTTCGCCTCTCTCTTGGCCAGACGTGCAATATTGCTGAGGTGGAAAGATGCTGTCCCGCCCACCCACGCTCAGTGGTTGAGAGATGTTATGTCTTGTTTAAACCTTGAAAAAATACATTACTCAATTTGTAACTCCAAAGATAAGTTTCAGAAAGTGTGGGGACCTTTTCTGGAATACTTTCATGCCCTTCAAACTAGCTAGGGATTGGATCCTTTACTTACACTTTGTTCTTTGTTTTTACGTCAGCAATACCAAGTGTATAAATCGGTCCTCTCTCTGATGCCTCCCTTTGGCCCTTGCGTGGGTTCATAATTTATATATATTTCTTTATTTTATTTTATTTTACTTTATTTATTTATTTTTTTACCCTCTTAGATTGAAACCCAACTTCCAGCTATTACTTGTATCAATCCAGGAATAAAGTACAATTGGTCTATTTGTCCTTTTAGTCTCTTATGTAAAAGTCTGGCTTGGAAATCATGGGTGGGGTGAGTGGGTTAGATAGGTTCTTTTTGTTTTCTGTTGTGCTTTTATTTTCTCCCTACTGGGCATGGACAGGATTATCTCTCTAGACCTAAGAGTTGATTGCGTATTTTACAAACTCCCTGTCAACACTTAACAACTGTACCATATATTTGTGAAAAAGTTCAATAAAAAAAAAATATCTTTGAGAACCTGTAAAATCCTGTGAGAACCTGCGAGAACTTGTTAGAACCTGTTAGAACCTGCGAGATCTTGTTAAAAGCTGTTAGAACCTATAAGATCCTGTGAGAACCTGCGAGAACTTGTTAGAACTGGCAAGAACCTGTAAGATCCTGTTAAAACCTGTTAGAACCTGTTAGAACTTGTAAGATCCTGTAAGATCCTGTGAGAACCTGTTGGAACGTGTAAGATCCTGTGAGAACCTGATAGAACCTGCGAGAACCTGCAGGAACCTGTTAGACCCTGTTAGATCCTGTTAGAACATGTTAGATCCTGTTAGACCCTGTTAGAACCCTTTAGAACCTGTTAGCACCTGTAAGATCCTCTGAGAACCTGTTAGAACCTGTGAGAACCTGTTAGAACCTGCGAGAACTTGTTAAAACGTGTTAGAACCTATAAGATCCAGTGAGAACCTGCAAGAACTTGTTAGAACCTGCGAGAACTTGTTAAAACCTGTTAGAACCTGCGAGAACTTGTTAAAAACTGTAAGAATCTGTTAGAACCTGTTAGAACTTGTAAGATCCTGTGAGAACCTTTTAGAACCTGTAAGATCCTGTTAATACCCGTTAAAACCTGTAAGATCCTGTTAAAACCTGTTAGAACCTGTTAGAACTTGTAAGATCCTGTTAGAACCCGTTAAAACCTGTTAGAACCTGTAAGATCCTGCGAGAACTTGTTAGAACCAGCGAGAACCTGTAAGATCCTGTTAGACCCTGCAACATCCTGTGAGAACCTGTAAGATCCTGTGAGAACCTGTTAGAACCTGCGAGAACTTGTTAAAACCTGTTAGAACCTGTTAGAACTTGTAAGATCCTGTTAGAACCCGTTAAAACCTGTAAGATCCTGTTAAAATCTGTTAGAACCTGTTAGAACCTGTAAGATCCTGTGAGAACCTGTTAGAACCTGCGAGAAGTTGTTAGAACCGGCGAGAACCTGTAAGATCCTGTTAGACCCTGCAAAATCCTGTTAGAACCTGTTGGAACCTGTAAGATCCTGTGAGAACCTGTTTGAACCGGCAAGAACCTGTTAGACCCTGTTAGAACCTGTTAGCACCTGTTAGAACCTGTAAGATCCTGTGAGAACCTGTGAGAACCTGCGAAAACTTGTTAGAACCTGCGAGAACTTGTTAGAACTGGCGAGAACCTGTAAGATTCTGTTAGACCCTGCAAGATCCTGTTAGAACCTGTTGGAACCTGTAAAATCCTGTGAGAACCTGTTAGAACCTGTGAGAACCTGTTAGACTCTGTTAGATCCTGTTAGAACCTGTTAGATCATGTTAGAACCAATTAGATCCTCTTTGACCATGTTAGAAGTTATTCGATCCTGTTAGAACGTGATAGATCCTTTTAGAACCTGTTAGATCATGTTATAACCTATTAGATTCTCTTAGACCCTGTCAGAGCCTGTTAGATCCTGTTAGAACCTGTTAAACCCTGTTAGAACCTGTAAGAACCCATTAGATCCTGTCAGATCATGTTAGAACCTATTAGATCCTCTTAGATCCTGTTAGAAGCTGTTACATCCTGTTAGAACCTGCTAAAACCTGTAAGATCATGTCAGAACCTGTAAGAACCTGTTAGCTACTGTTAGAACCTGTTAGATCCTGTTAAAACCTGTTAGATCCTGTTAGAACCTATTAGAAACCATAAGATCCTGTTGGATCCTCTTAGAACCTGTCAGATCATGTTAGAACCTATTAGATCCTCTTAGACCCTGTTAGAACCTGTTGGATCCTGTTAGAACCTGTTGGATCATGTTAGAACCTATTACAACTCATTAGATCTTGGATCCTCTTAGAACTTGTTAGATCATGTTAGAACCTATTAGAACCTCTTAGATCCTCTTAGACCCTGTTAGATCATGTTAGAACCTGTTAGATCCTGTTGGATCCTCTTAGAACCTGTTAGATCATGTTAGAATCTATTAGATCTTGATAGATCCTCTTAGAACCTGTTAGAACCTATTAGATCCTCTTAGACCCTGTTATAAGCTATTCGATCCTGTGAGAACCTGATAGATCCTTTTAGAACCTGTTAGATCCTGTTAGAACCTATTAGATCCTCTTAGACCCTGTTAGATCCTGATAGAACCTGTTAGATCCTCTTAGACCCTGCTAGATCCTGATAGAACCTTCTAGATCTTCTTAGCCCCTGTTAGAGCCTGTTAGATCCTGTTAGAACCTATTAGATCGTCTTAGACCCTGTTAGAGCCTGATAGAACCTGTTAGATCCTGATAGAACCTGTTAGAACCCATCACAGTTCTGTAAAGTAAAAATGTAGTTAATTGATGACAACACATTAATGACATCACATGACCACATCATCACATAACATTTTTTAACATCACAACAGTTTGTTTTTAAATCCATGATATCATTCATGACATCACTCCTCTCACCTGTGACTGTTGGTTCATGAAGATCGTCCGTCTCTGTCCTGTTGTCTCTGTGTCCTCTGTCTCATGTTGTCCACAGTGGACGTGTGTGTGTGGACCGTTGTGTCAGACATGGACTCACTGCTTCATCTTTAATGTTCTTGAAGTGACAACATGATTTAAAGAGTGTGTGATATGACAGAGTGATAAAAATTCCCATGATCCTCAGCTGCAGCAGAGGACACCTTAGGGGCGATCACACAGAAATGAGACGCAAGAGACGCAGACGCTTCAAAGACGCTTGAAACGCTGGAAGCGCTTATTCAATGCGCGCTAGCTACTGGCGTCTGAAGTTCAAAAAGGTGAAAATATTTTAACTTTTCAGCGTCTACACGCGTCTAAAAAGAAGCGTCTACAAAAATGCGCATCTAAAAATCCGCCGGAAAAACTAAAAAGACCCTTGAATGCCGGTCAGATGCGCCGTATCATAGGAAAACAATAGTTTTACTGCCGTCTGAAGTTCAAAAAGTTGAAAATATTTTAACTTTTCTGCATCTACACGTGTCTAAAAAGAAGCGTCTACAAAAATGCGCATCCAAAAATCTTCCGGAAAAACTAAAAAGACCCTTGAATGCCGGTCAGATGCGCCGTATCATAGGAAAACAATAGTTTTACTGCCGTCTGAAGTTCAAAAAGTTGAAAATATTTTAACTTTTCTGCATCTACACGTGTCTAAAAAGAAGCGTCTACAAAAATGCGCATCCAAAAATCTTCCGGAAAAACTAAAAAGACCCTTGAACGCCGGTCAGATGCACCGTATCAGAGGAAAACAATAGTTTTACTGCCGTCTGAAGTTCAAAAAGTTGAAAATATTTTAACTTTTCAGCGTCTACACAGGTCTAAAAAGAAGCGTCTACAAAAATGCGCATCTAAAAAGCCGCCGGAAAAACGTCTGTCTAAAAAGACCTTTGAACGCCGGTCAAATGTGCCGTATCATAGGAAAACAATAGTTTTACTGCCGTTGAGATTCTAGCGTTTCATCTTGGTGTGATCGCCCCCTAAAAGGGACAGTTCAGAGGTGAGGTGAAGTTGTGTGAGGTCCTGATCGACAGTTTGGAGTCTGACACTGAAACTAAACAATGTCCTGCTGTGGGTGGAGTCAGGGACACCTAAAGAAAGTGCTCATTATGTTGACAGTGTTTTTCTATTTCTGTCAGACAGCGACAGTAAAGGTCTCGTCACAGCCAGACTCAGTGATTTAACATGAGTGAACGCAGGAGCTGCTGGTTGACTGCTGCCTCCATCAGTTAGTGTGTTTGTGTTAGTGTGATTTTGGTGAATCTGAATTAACCCTTTAAACACCACAGCCACGCAGTAACACACTGATGTTAAATCACTGGTTTTATCAATGGAGTCTGGCTGTGATGAGAGCAGAGATATAACAGCTTCATTAACATTCAAGTGAAGCAGTGAAAATATTCTAAAAACAGTGTTCAAATAAACTGATGCTGATTCATTTCAAGTGTTTCTGACTCCGCCCACAGCAGGACATCACTGAGCTTCATGTCAGACTCTGACGTCTACAGGTAACACACTGACTGTGGATCATGACCTCACACAGCTGCAGAACACCTGTACTATCATCATGTCTTTAAAGGTCCAGACATTCCACACTGACAGTCTGCCATCAGTTAGGGTTTGGATGATACTCAGTTATATTTATCGATGAAGCCAGAAGAAAGTAATCAATTAACTACACTTCATAACTGCCTTAAAGACATAAAAACCTGGATGAGCACCAATTTCCTGATGTTAAATACAGACAAAACTGAAGTTATTGTTCTTGGCCCCAAACAACTCAGAGACTCTTTATCTGATGACATAGTTTCTCTAGATGGTATTGCTCTGGCCTCTACCACTACCGTAAGAAACCTCAGAGTAATATTTGATCAAGATTTGTCTTTTAATTCTCATTTAAAACAAACCTCACGGACCTGCATTTTTTCATCTGCATAATATTGTGAAAATTAGGCCTATCCTGACCCGAAAAGATGCAGAAAAATTGGTCCACACTTTTGTTACCTCAAGGCTGGATTACTGTAACTCTCTATTATCAGGTAGCTCTAGTAAGTCCTTAAAAACTCTCCAGCTAATTCAGAATGCAGCAGCACGTGTACTAACAGGAACTAAGAAACAAGATCATATTTCTCCTGTTTTAGCTTCTCTGCACTGGCTCCCTGTAAAATCCAGAATTGAATTTAAAATCCTTCTGTTAACTTATGAAGCTCTAAATGGTCAAGCTCCGTCATATCTTAGAGAGCTCATAGTGCCATATTATCCCACCAGAACACTGCGCTCTGAGAACGCAGGGTTACTCGTGGTCCCTAAAGTCTCCAAAAGCAGATCAGGAGCTAGAGCCTTCAGCTATCAGGCTCCTCTCCTGTGGAATCATCTTCCTGTTACGGTCCAGGAGGCAGACACCGTCTCCACATTTAAGACTAGACTTACGACTTTCCTCTTTGATAAAGCTTATAGTTAGGGCTGGCTCAGGCTTTCCCTGTACCAGCCCCTAGTTAGGCTGACTTAGGCCTAGTCTGCCGGAGGACCCCCCTATAATACACCGGGCACCTTCTCTCTCTCTCTCTCTCTCTCTCTCTCTCTCTCTCTCTCTCTCGTATTCTATTACTGCATCTTGCTAACTCGGCCATTCTGGATGTCACTAACTCGGCTTCTTCTCCGGAGCCTTTGTGCTCCACTGTCTCTCAGATTAACTCATATCACAGCGGTGCCTGGACAGCGTGACGTGTGTGGTTGTGCTGCTGCTGTGGTCATGCCAGATGCCTCCTGCTGCTGCTGCCATCATTAGTCATTAGTCATACTTCTACTGTTATTATACACATATGATTATTATCACACATGTATACTGCCAGATATTAATACATACTTTCAACATATTGTACCACAGTAGCCAGAACTATAATTATAATATTATTACTTTCATTAATGTTGTTGTAAGCTAGTCATTACCGTCTGTCCTGCATCTCTCTCTCTCTCTCTCTCTCTCTCTCTCTCTCTCTGTCTCATTGTGTCATACGGATTACTGTTAATTTATCATGTTGATCTGTTCTGTACGACATCTATTGCACGTCTATCCGTCCTGGAAGAGGGATCCCTCCTCAGTTGCTCTTCCTGAGGTTTCTACCGTTTTTTTCCCCGTTAAAGGGTTTTTTGGGGAGTTTTTCCTGATCAGCTGTGAGGGTCATAAGGACAGAGGGATGTCATATGCTGTAAAGCCCTGTGAGGCAAATTGTGATTTGTGATATTGGGCTTTATAAATAAAATTGAATTGAATTGAAAATTGAATTTGTTGCCCTCATTGTCTGGTTCTCAGCCGATTCAGCATGTTGAATAAACATCAGAGCCCGTCAGTGAATGACCTCCCTCTGACTGTCGGCTGAGCCCAGGTGAGGAGCAGAAGGGCATCAGTGAGTAAAGGAGGAGCTAAAGTCCAAAACCAACTTGTTCCATCAGGTCAGATTATTTTTCCCTTCAGCAGAAACGTTTCCTGATGGTTTGTGTTCTTGTTCACTGGCGTAAATATGCTCTGATTGTGTTGTTCATGTGCTAACTGGCTAACTAGCATCAAGATGCTCTTCCTGTTGATGAATACAGACGACCGCCGTCTGCTGCTGTGGAGACTTATTTTCTCTCAGCAGGAGCAGAACGGACGAGCTGATTGGATGACGTCTCTGTGGTGTGTTCAGTTTGGCGGAGACACGGTGATGTGAGGTGACGCGGCAGTCGGCCTTCATCACTCTTGGTTCTCTGAGATCAGTTTGCCATGTCTGAACCTTAAAGACTTGACTGGACCTGAAATCAAACACCTGAATTTGACCTGAAGCTCAGCTCATCTCAGAGAGTAATGATGTGAAGCTGTGATTGGCTGTCTGTGACCTGTGGTGTAAAGACGACAGTGTTCATCCTGTGGACAAGTTTATTAGATACCAGCAGATACAGACGGCAGCTGCTCATCAAATATTTACAAAAACTAAAATCATCAAGATTTCTCCAGCTGATATTATTAATGCCTTTAATTAATATTCACACACACACACACACACACACACACACACACACACACACACACACAGGTATAACAATAAAGATAAGTTCAGGTAAGAGGAGGAAGAGGAGCAGTGTGTGTTTCATCCTGAGTGTTTTCATCTACAGACCTACACTTCCTAACTATACTATGGTTATTGTGGTAACTATGGTAACTATGGTAACTATGGTTACTAGGGTTACTAGGGTTACAGTTAGTTCTACTGTGGGGCCATAAACTGGCCTGTTTACCTCAGGACAGGTGAGGAGTTTACCTGTGCAGAAAATCTGCAGCTGTTTGTTCAGTTTGTCTCATCAAAGTGCAAATATTCATATTAAATATACAAAAACACATCGTCGGCATATTAAAGACAACTTCCTGGGTTTCATCATGACGCTCGCAGATCTTCGTCTGAGTTCAGTTTGATTCACAAAACATTCTGTCAGAATTTAACATGTGTTTAATAATTAGTTGTTATGTGTTGTTGCAGTGCTCCCTGGTGTCATCCTGCTGTTTGTGCTTCAGGGTTTCTGTTGAAATCTCGGTCTGCTTCTTCTTCTTCTGTTGGCTCATCAGTGACGACAGTAACAGGATGTCAGTGACGACAGTAACAGGACGTTAGTGACGACAGTAACAGAACGTTAGTGACGACAGTAACAGAACGTCAGCGATGACAGTAACAGGACGTCAGCGACGACTGTAACAGAACGTTAGTGACGACAGTAACAGAACGTCAGCGATGACACTAACAGGACGTCAGCGACGACAGTAACAGGACGTCAGCGACGACAGTAACAGAACGTTAGTGACGACTGTAACAGAACGTTAGTGACGACAGTAACAGGACGTCAGCGACGACTGTAACAGAACGTTAGTGACGACAGTAACAGAACGTTAGTGACGACAGTAACAGGACGTCAGCGACGACTGTAACAGAACGTTAGTGACGACAGTAACAGGACGTCAGTGACGACAGTAACAGAACGTTAGTGACGACAGTAACAGAACGTTAGTGACGACAGTAACAGGACGTCAGCGACGACAGTAACAGAACGTTAGTGACGACAGTAACAGAACGTTAGTGACGACAGTAACAGGACGTCAGCGACGACTGTAACAGAACGTTAGTGACGACAGTAACAGGACGTCAGTGACGACAGTAACAGGACGTTAGCGACGACAGTAACAGGATGTCAGCGACAACAGTAACAGGACGTTAGTGACGACAGTAACAGGACATCAGTGACGACAGTAACAGGACATTAGTGACGACACTAACAGGACGTCAGCGATGACAGTAACAGGACGTTAGTGACGACAGTGACAGGACGTCAGCGACGACTGTAACAGAACGTTAGTGACGACAGTAACAGAACGTTAGTGACGACAGTAACAGAACGTTAGTGACGACAGTAACAGGACGTCAGTGACGACAGTAACAGGATGTCAGTGACGACAGTAACAGGACGTTAGTGACGACAGTAACAGGATGTCAGCGACAACAGTAACAGGACGTTAGTGACGACAGTAACAGGACATCAGTGACGACAGTAACAGGACGTTAGTGACGACACTAACAGGACGTCAGCGATGACAGTAACAGGACGTCAGTGACGACTGTAACAGAAAGTTAGTGACGACAGTAACAGGACATCAGTGACGACAGTAACAGGACGTCAGTGACGACAGTAACAGGACGTTAGTGACGACAGTAACAGGATGTCAGCAACAACAGTAACAGGACGTTAGTGACGACAGTAAGAGGACGTCAGCGACGACAGTAACAGGATGTCAGTGACAACGGACTGACTTCCTGTTTGGTGAAATTTAAAGTTTTCATTTTTCATCCTGTTGCTGAGTCGTAGTTTTGACGGCTCAGATGAAACATTCAGACCACAGACTGTAAATAAAAACAATCACATGACAGCAAAAACATCTGGACGGCCCCCTGCTGGCTGACTGTCATAAACCCCGGCCCTCGATGCCAGCTGAGGGTCGGTTCATGTCGTTCTCATCACGCTGATGTTCAAATGGTTTTAATTTGTTATCTGATGTTAAAAGTTGGAGTGATGTCATGACTGGCAGCTGTGTGAGCCAATCGGTGTGCTCGGCATCAGTGGTACTGCCCGTTATTGGCTGAATGTGTATGTGGGCGTGAACTCGACATCGACTGTATCTGGATATTTTAGCTGAAGGAGGAGACAGAGACACGTCGTCTATCTTTATTTACAGTCTGTGGGTCAGACGGTTACCAAGCAACCAGCAAGCGAACGTTTGTATGTGTGTTTGTTGTTAGCTCTGTTAAACAGGAGGAAGCTGGTGATCATATTAACAGACAGTTACAGTTCACTGATCAATAAATAAAAAAAATAAAAATAAAATAAATAAATATTATTAATCATAGACAGGTGCCTGAAACCAGTCCATCATCCAGTGGAAGTAGGTGATTGGTCAACACATGAAGAGAGGCGGGGCCAGAGTCAAGACTGTCTGATTGGCTCCACAAACTGTCCTGCACTGTGATTGGCTGTTGTGACCTGATCGTGGAGTGACATCACAGGTTGAGTGAGTTCAGCGCTGTCAGAGGTCAGAGGTTGGAGGACTGTTTGATGCTGTGAAAGGATACTCTGCTTGGTGAGGTGGGCAGTGACGTGGCGCGCACTGTCCGGCTCCGGAAGGAGTGACGGTCCTGCCAACGAATCCAACGCTTCCTGACCGCAGAGCGAACCTGTACACAGACAGACAGATGGACAGACAGGCAGAGACAGACAGAGACACAGACAGACAGGTCATTGGTCTGTGTGTGTAAATATGTTTCATTATCAACAAAAGGTGTCTGAGTTTTGAACCGTGTGAACGACAGGTGACAGAAGATCATTTTACCTCACTGTTGAGAAAACAGTAGAAAACAGAGACAAAGAAACCCTGTGGAGACAAACACAAGGACAGAGTCAGCTGCTAACAGTGCTAACGGTGCTAACAGGACACTGTTAGGATCCTGGTAACACTGTTAGTATATTATTTACTCTATTAGCAGCCCATTAACTCTAATACCAATCTGTTAGCGTTGGTAGCATCCTGTTAGCATTTTGTTAACTCTGTTAGCATCCTGTTAGCATCCTGTTAACTCTGTTAGCATCCTGTTAGCACTGATGACATCTTATTAGCTCTGTTAGCAGCCCATTAGCTCAAATAGTAACCTGTTACAGGATTCTAACAGTGCTAACAGGATGCAAACAGAGTTGAAATGATGCTAACAGTGCTAACAGGATGCTAACAGAGTTCATAAGATGATAATAGTGCTAACAAGATGCTAACAGTGCTAACGGGATGCAGAGTTGAAATGATGCTAACATTGCTAACAGGATGCTAACAGAGATAATAAGATGATAATAGTGCTAACAGGATGCTAACAGTGCAAACAGGATGCTAACAAACTTAATGACACGCTAACAGTGCTAATATGACGTGTGGAGTTAATCGGGCCATTATGAAGTGAGCTGGACTCTGAAGTCAGTTGTCAAAGTGGTGACACAGCGGTACTGCAGTTTAGAGGTCCGTCATGTGACCTCATGGGGCCCAAAAATACTTTTCCCATAACACTTCCATTGTGAGAGAGACGTCTGTAAATCAGTGGAGACATTTTTTGAGTGTGGGGTGTGAGGATTTGATCCATTCAGTCTGAGAACAACTACAAGAGCCACATGATTAAATTATTTATGATTAAATTATTTATTTATATACCCGTTCATGTTAGCAGAGCGCTAAACAGGAAGTCAGCTGCTCGTTGGGACCGATGATGTGGAGGCATCGTCGATCATCCAGGTAACTTTAAACCACAGAAACAGCTTTATCAGCTCCATGCTCACTGAGTGACTTTCATAAAAATGAACAAAGCTCTACTTTCAACGCTGTACGGACGTCTCTGTGGACGTCCAGGGTTACATTTGGCTGGATCAATGTACAACACTGGGACTTTATTATTGTCTCGTGTGAGGATGCTGGGACTTTATTATTGTCTCCTGTGAGATCAGGAGCTAGAGCCTTCAGCTATCAGGCTCCTCTCCTGTGGAATCATCTTCCTGTTACGGTCCGGGAGGCAGACACCGTCTCCACATTTAAGACTAGACTTAAGACTTTCCTCTTTGATAAAGCTTATAGTTAGGGCTGGCTCAGGCTTTCCCTGTACCAGCCCCTAGTTAGGCTGACTTAGGCCTAGTCTGCCGGAGGACCCCCCTATAATACACTGGGCACCTTCTCTCTCTCTCTCTCTCTCTCTCTCTCTCTCTCTCTCTCTATCTATCTCTCTCTCTTGCTCTCTCTCTCTCTCTCTCACTCTCTCTCTCGTATTCTATTACTGCATCTTGCTAACTCGGCCATTCTGGATGTCACTAACTCGGCTTCTTCTCCGGAGCCTTTGTGCTCCACTGTCTCTCAGATTAACTCATATCACAGCGGTGCCTGGACAGCGTGACGTGTGTGGTTGTGCTGCTGCTGTGGTCCTGCCAGATGCCTCCTGCTGCTGCTGCCATTATTAGTCATTATTCATACTTCTACTGTTATTATACACATATGACTATTGTCACACATGTATACTGTCAGATATTAATACATACTTTCAACATATTGTACCACAGTAGCCAGAACTATAATTATAATATTATTACTTTCATTAATGTTGTTGTAAGCTACTGTCATTACCTGCATCTCTCTCTCTCTCTCTCTCTCTCTCTCTCTCTGTCTCATTGTGTCATGCGGATTACTGTTAATTTATTATGCTGATCTGTTCTGTACGACATCTATTGCACGTCTGTCCATCCTGGAAGAGGGATCCCTCCTCAGTTGCTCTTCCTGAGGTTTCTACTGTTTTTTCCCCGTTAAAGGGTTTTTTGGGGAGTTTTTCCTGATCAGCTGTGAGGGTCATAAGGACAGAGGGATGTCGTATGCTGTAAAGCCCTGTGAGGCAAATTGTGATTTGTGATATTGGGCTTTATATATAAAACTGATTGATTGATTGATTGATTGATTGATTGATTGAGGACGCTGGGACTTTATTATCGTCTCCTGTGAGGACACTGGGAATTTATTATTGTCTCGTGTGAGGACGCTGGGACTTTATTATTGTCTCGTGTGAGGACACTGGGACTTTATGATTGTCTCCTGTGAGGACGCTGGGACTCTATGATTGTCTCCTGTGAGGACGCTGGGACTCTATGATTGTCTCGTGTGAGGACACTGGGACTTTATTATCGTCTTGTGTGAGCACGCTGGGACTTTATTATTGTCTCGTGTGAGGACGCTGGGACTTTATTATTGTCTCGTGTGAGGACACTGGGACTTTATGATTGTCTCCTGTGAGGACACTGGGACTCTATGATTGTCTCGTGTGAGGACACTGGGACTTTATTATCGTCTCCTGTGAGGACGCTGGGACTTTATTATTGTCTCGTGTGAGGACGCTGGGACTTTATTGTTGTCTCGTGTGAGGACACTGGGACTTTATGATTGTCTTCTGTGAGGACACTGGGACTCTATGATTGTCTCGTGTGAGGACACTGGGACTTTATTATCGTCTCCTGTGAGGACGCTGGGACTTTATTATCATCTCCGGTGAGGACGCTGGGTATTTATTATTGTCTCCTGTGAGGACACTGGGACTTTATTATTGTCTTTTGTGAGGACACTGGGACTTTATTATCGTCTCCTGTGAGGACACTGGGACTTTATGATTGTCTCGTGTGAGGACACTGGGACTTAATGATTGTCTCCTGTGAGGACACTGGGACTTCATGATTGTCTCCTGTGAGGACACTGGGACTTCATGATTGTCTCGTGTGAGGACACTGGGACTTTATTATTGTCTTGTGTGAGGACACTGGGACTTTATGATTGTCTTGTGTGAGGACACTGGGACTTTATGATTGTCTCGTGTGAGGACACTGGGACTTTATGATTGTCTCCTGTGAGGACACTGGGACTTTATTATCGTCTCCTGTGAGGACACTGGGACTTTATGATTGTCTCGTGTGAGGACACTGGGACTTTATTATTGTCTCCTGTGAGGACGCTGGGACTCTGTCAGACATTGACATAAATTCAATTCAATCAATTTTATTTATAAAGCCCAATATCACAAATCACAATTTGCCTCACAGGGCTTTACAGCATACGACATCCCTCTGTCCTTATGACCCTCACAGCTGATCAGGAAAAACTCCCCAAAAAAAACAAAAAAAAAAAAACAGTTTTATACCTTATTACAAACTTATGGCTATAAAAATGAACCCATTGTCCCCATTTGAGGACATCATATTTGTCCAAACTACTTCCTGTTCAGAGACAATGTTTAGTCTCTTACAGTCTTCAAGTCTCAGTGATCCCAGATATGTGCGAGACATTAAATCTGCAGACCAAAGACGAGCCGCAGTCTCAGGAGGACATGAAGACGATGCAGTGAAATGTGTCTGAGAATCCTTCAGAGGACACTGCAGAGTTTAACCTGTTAGTAAAGTTTACAGTAACAGAGACATTTGTCCTGTTGGAGGACAGACTGGTGTCTCTATTACTGTCCTGGTGGAGGACAGACTGGTGTCTCTTATTACTGTTCTGTCGATGACAGCAGCCATCGATCAGAATTTAAGATGACCATGTTCCTCCGTGTCACTTCCTCTTTTATCCTCTTGGACGGCGGCCATGATGACAGTCCAAATATATCTGCTAATATCATGTCGCCTGCAGCCCAGAGCCTCTCCGCGGACATCACATCCCATACGCTGGGAAAACAAGTCCACCACAGAACAATACTGCCAGAGTTCCTCCACCTGCCAAAGCCCACATTCAGTCCTGGTCATCAGGAAGGAGGACCAGATGTCCAGGAACAGGAAGAAAGAACAAACACCAGCAGCAACCAATCACAGCTTCACCTACAGCTCCACCTGCAGCTCCACCTGCAACTCTACCTGCTGCTCCACCCACAGCTCCACCCACAGCTCCACCTACAGCTCCACCTGCAGCTCCACCTGCAGCTCCACCCACAGCTCCACCTACAGCTCCACCTGCAACTCCACCTGCTGCCCCACCCACAGCTCCACCTGCAGCTCCACCTGCCGCTCCACCCACAGCTCCACCTACAGCTCCACCTGCAGCTCCACCTGCAACTCCACCTGCTGCTCTATCCACAGCTCCACCTGCAGCTCCACCTGCAACTCTACCTGCTGCCCCACCCACAGCTCCACCTGCAACTCCACCTGCTGCTCCACCCGCAGCTCCATCCACAGCTCTACCTGCTGCCCCACCCACAGCTCCACCTGCAACTCCACCTGCTGCTCCACCCGCAGCTCCACCCACAGCTCCACCTGTAGCTCCACCTACAGCTCCACCTGCAACTCCACCTGCTGCTCCACCCACAGCTCCATCTGCAGCTCCATCTACAGCTCCACCTGCAACTCCACCTAGCTGTGGCTCTAACACCTTTATCTTTCACCACATCTCTTCTTACTTCACCATGTTCACAGCTCGGATCTCTGTGAGACGTAGTGATGGACAAAGCCAAAATAACTATAACATGCTCGTCCGTCAGGACGCGGCGCTGGATGTCATCTACTGTGACACAGAACATGTGACACAATGATCAGCTGTTGTTCCTGATATGAGCGAACACTCTGTGATGACGGGTCAGACTGTGATGTGTCTGATATCATGTGGTCTGATGGTGGTGTGTGTGTGTGTGGGTGGGTGGGTGTGTGTGTGTGTCAGGGGGCAATGGGGGGGTCAGGGTTACTACAGAGATGAGGTGGACCTGGAAGGACTCCAGGATGGAGTTGAAGTAGATGAAGACGATCTGAGCGACCTCATCTTCTCCTCCAGGATTCACAAAGAACAGCATGTAGGTGATACCTAACAGAGGCAGCAGCACTAGAGTCGCCTTCACCGCCTTCCTGCAGAAACAGCACCACAACAGGAGTCATGAATTGGTGATGATGAACACATGATGACACAACACAATGTCATACAATCAATTAGGGCTGGGCGATTATGGCAAAAATAATAATCACGATTATTTTGATTGATATTGAAATCACGATTAATAAACAAGCTTATTCATTGATTTCAAAACTCCACCAAAACTCAACTTTAATTATAACTTAAAAGAACAGCCAGAAATAAGTTAGTAACAAGTAAAAAAAAAAAAAAAAAAAGTAAATTAAAATAATAATAGCAATAAAAACAATAAATAAAAATAAATACTAGGGCTGACCCAAGTTCGACAGCACGGGCTTCGATTGTGAAAAAAAAAACTTGAATATTTGGCCTTTTTTTTCCTCCCGTTTTTTTGGGGGGGACCTTGAACACAACACCATCTCCGACAAGGAAATATAAAGCCTGACGTGCAATGAATGGAGACCTATTATCCTTGAACACAGACAGCTAAATTCTTTCAATGATGTGACTCAAAATAATGATAAAATAGATTTTATTGATGTAAAATAATATGCTGATGATGACATTTTCCACCGGTCTGGTGTCAGTGACACATGCTGCTCTGAGTCGCGTATCTGTCTGCTTGCGCTGCAGTGCGCCGAGGGTTTTAATTTTTAGTGTTAAATCAAAAGTTAAACACTACTTATCAGCAACCAGAAGTGTTTTTTCGTTTGTGAATATTTTTATCTTAATTCTAGGGTTGCAAGAAACTACCTTTTCGCCATAATTTGACAGATGACTGAAGTTGTCCTACCTTTCTTCTCAGCCAAAGGCTGCCTTTCTGCCATGTTCTCAATTGCTCGCTCCACATATTATTGATCCACACATGTCACACGCTTGCTGCTGCTGCACATAACACAGGTGCATTCACTTAGATACACGCCACGCCGTGCGGCGCATTAATCGTTTTTCTTCAATTATAATGTTTTTATGATCGTGAGAAGCCAAAATCGAAATCATGATTAAAATTCGATTAATCATCCAGCCCTACAATCAATCCTGTAACTCTAAGGACACAAGTCAGGTTCTCCAGGAAGTCTCCTGATCTGTCTTTGATACTGACAGTGACAGTACAAAGTCTTTAGGGTCAGGTAACCTGAGTAACCTGGTTCACCTGAGCGTCTCCACAGAGATTGTGAGGTGTCTGACCTCGTACCTGTACTGGATGGTCTCTGAGGTGGTCGATGCCCTCAGTTTGGTCATGAGGATCCGGACAATGTTGAACAGGAAAACAAAGTTGATCTGAGGAAAAGCAGAGACAGATCAGAGGAACTCAGCAAGTTCACAATCTGAAGATCCTTCACACAGGAAGTTACTGAGAACTGGATTCTGACTGATGCTGTTCTCCCACAATGCAACACACAGAACAAGTCGCTCTATATCTCTACAGCTCTGTATCTCTACAGCTCTGTATCTCTACAACTATATATCTGTACAGCTCTATATCTCTACAGCTCTGTATCTCTACAACTATACATCTGTACAGCTCTATATCTCTACAGCTCTGTATCTCTACAGCTCTATATCTACAGCTCTGTATCTCTACAACTATACATCTGTACAGCTCTATATCTCTACAGCTCTGTATCTCTACAACTATACATCTGTACAGCTCTATATCTGTACAGCTCTGTATCTCTACAACTATACATCAGTACAGCTCTATATCTACAGCTCTGTATCTCTACAACTATACATCTGTACAGCTCTATATCTCTACAGCTCTGTATCTCTACAACTATATATCTGTACAGCTCTATATCTGTACAGCTCTGTATCTCTACAACTATACATCTGTACAGCTCTATATCTCTACAGCTCTGTATCTCTACAACTATACATCTGTACAGCTCTATATCTCTACAGCTATGTATCTCTACAGCTCTGTATCTCTACAACTATATATATCTGTACAGCTCTATATCTCTACAGCTCTGTATCTCTGCAACTATATATCTGTACAGCTCTATATCTCTACAGCTCTGTATCTCTACAGCTCTATATCTACAGCTCTGTATCTCTACAACTATATATCTGTACAGCTGTGTATCTCTACAGCTCTGTATCTGTACAGCTCTGTATCTCTACAGTTCTGTATCTCTACAACTATACATCTGTACAGCTCTATATCTCTACAGCTCTGTATCTCTACAGCTCTATATCTACAGCTCTGTATCTCTACAGCTCTGTATCTCTACAACTATACATCTGTACAGCTCTATATCTATACAGCTCTATATCTACAGCTCTGTATCTCTACAACTATATATCTGTACAGCTCTATATCTCTACAGCTCTGTATCTCTACAACTATACATCTGTACAGCTCTATATCTCTACAGCTCTGTATCTATACAGCTCTATATCTACAGCTCTGTATCTCTACAACTATATATCTGTACAGCTCTATATCTCTACAGCTCTGTATCTCTACAACTATACATCTGTACAACTCTATATCTCTACAACTATATATCTGTACAGGTCTGTATCTCTGCAGCTCTATATCTCTACAACTCTATATCTCTTCAGCTATATATCTGTAAAGCTCTATATTTCTACAGTTCTGTATCTCTACGGCTCTATATCTCTACAGCTCTATATTTCTACAGCTCTGTATCTCTACAACTATATATCTGTACAGCTCTATATCTCTACAGGTCTATATGTCTACAGCTCTGTATCTCTACAGCTATATATTGCTACATCTCTGTATCTCTACAACTCTATATCTCTACAACTATATATCTGTACAGCTCTATATCTATACAGCTCTATATCTCTACAGGTCTATATGTCTACAGCTCTGTATGTCTACAGCTCTATATCTCTACATCTCTGCATCTTTATAGCTCTATATCTCTACAGCTCAGTATCTCTACAACTATATATCTCTAGAGCTCTGTATCTCTACAGCTCTACATCTCCACAGTTCTGTATCTCTACAACTATATATTTCTACACCTCTGTATCTCAACAACTATATATTTCTATAGCTCTGTATCTCTACAACCATGTATCTCTACAGCTCTGTATCTCTACAACTATATATCTCTACATCTCTGCATCATTATGGCTCTATATCTCTACAGCTCTGTATCTCTACAACTATATATCTCTAGAGCTCTGTATCTCTACAGCTCTATATCTCCACAGTCCTGTATCTCTACAACTATATATTTCTACAGCTCTGTATCTCTACAGCTCTATATCTCCACAGTTCTGTATCTCTACAACTATATATTTCTACAGCTCTGTATCTCAACAACTATATATTTCTATAGCTCTGTATCTCGACAACTATATATCTCTACATCTCTGTATCTCTACAGCTCTGTATCGCTACAACCATGTATCTCTACAACTATATATCTCTACAGCTCTATATTTCTACAGCTCTGTATCTCTACAACTATATATCTCTACAACTCTGTATCTCTACAACCATATATCTCCTACAGCTCTATATCTCTACAGCTCTGTATCTTTACAGCTCTGTATCTCTACAGCTATATATTGCTACATCTCTGTATCTCTACAACCCTGTATCTCTACAACTATAAATCTCTACAGCTCTATATTTCCACAGCTCTGTATCTCTGCAACTATATATCGCTACATCTCTGTATCTCTGCAACTATATATCGCTACATCTCTGTATCTCCACAACCCTGTATCTCTACAACTATATATCTCTACATCTCTGCATCTTTACAGCTCTATATCTCTACAGCTCTGTCTCTCTACAACTATATATCTCTAGAGCTCTATATCTCCACAGTTCTGTATCTCTACAACGATATATCTCTACATCTCTGTATCTCTACAACCATGTATCTCTACAACGATATATCTCTACATCTCTGTATCTCTACAACCATGTATCTCTACAACTATATATCTCTAAAGCTCTATATCTCTACACCTCTCTATCTCTACAACTACATATCTCTAAAGCTCTGTACTGTACAGCTCTATATCTCTACAGCTCTGTATCTCTGAATCTCTACATCTCTACAGCTCTGTATCTCGACAAGTCTGTATCGCTAAAGCTTTACATCTCTACACCTCTCTTAAGGGTGGACTGGGTTATATCAAAGTTGGAGTGGGTGTGTTGAAGATAGAGTGGATGTATTTAAGGTGGAGTGGATGTGTTTAAGGTGGACTGATTATATATAGAGGTGGACTGGTTGTATTTAAGGTGAACTGGATGTATTAAAGGTGGAGTGGATGTGTTTAAGGTGGACTGGTTGTGTTTAAGGTGGACTGGATGTATTAAAGGTTGAGTGGACGTATTTAAGGTGAACTGAGTGTATTTAAGGTGGACTGTATGTATTTAATGTGTTCTGGATGTGTTTAGGTGGACTGTATTTATTTAAGTTTGAGTGGGTGTGTTTAAGGTGGACTGGATGCATTTAAGGTGGACTGGATGTATTTAAGGTGGAGTGGGTGTATTTAAGGTGGAGTGGATGTATCTAAGGTGGACTGGGTGTGTATAAGTTGGACTGGATGTGTTTAAGGTGGAGTGGATGTATTTAAGGTGGACTGGGTGTGTATAAGTTGGACTGGATGTGTTTAAGGTGGAGTGGATGTGTTTAAGGTGGAGTGGATGTATTTAAGGTGGAGTCGGTGTATTTAAGGTGGAGTGGATGTATTTAAGGCAGACTGGATGTATTTAAGGTGGACTGGATGTGTTGGTACCAGTAGGACGAGGATCATGGGACCTTGGTAGATGTAGTCTGTATAAACACCCGCCTTCTTTCCAAACCAGCACCTGTCAGTCAAAACACAAACACTAATCACACCAGCTCTGCT